>CABFOQ010007937.1:3426-20448 GCA_900660455.1 Gephyroberyx darwinii
CACACGTGCTCTACTATAATGCTGTGTTGTATTCTCTAAAGTGAAAACTGGAAAACAAATCAAATGTTGGCAGTGTGAGTCAGTCTTGGAAAGGGTTGTGATGATGCGTTTGAAGATATGACTACTTAGTTTGTGATCGGCACATTCTTCATGCAATCACATCTCTCATATAAAATAACTGGGCGGTTGTAGCCTGGAGGATAGATGAGCAGGCCGAAAGGCTGCCGGTTTCGAATCCTGGACTGGCTGGGAAAATGTGGGTGGGTTCTCCCCTCTCTCAACAACTACCACAGAGGTGCCCTTGAGTAAGGCACATCGGTGGTAGTGGTTGAGTGTAATGCAGATTGTTGCTCATCGACTTTCGCTGGGTAATCAAAGGTTAAAATAAGAAGAATAAAATGCCTTGGTTTTCAAACGCTTCTCTTATTGTCACTGTCCCGAAAAGTTAAAGTTAACTGAACGAAGACTAAGAGTTTCACTCCCTTTTCTTTTAAAATATTTTTGATAGCATTATTAGGGATATTTAAGGGGTGATATAATGGAACCGGGGCTGGAAGGATTGGACCAGAAGATCTTAACTAATTAACTAACACACCAATCAGGCACAGGATAGGCTTACAAGGAAGATCCTGCTGTTTTGTCACTTTTTGGCTCATTTACTTCATTGCACTTCTATTTTACGTAATCCAATCCATCATTTCCCATTGTATGGCTTTTTGTTGAAATTCAGTACATCTTTCCATTCTTAACTTTATGCGTATTAAAACATGGAGTTTCAAACTGAAACTGGAATCCAGCTTGGGAAGGTAATGTGACTTTAACGTCTTTCTCATGGCACACCTTATCCAATACATTAGAATAGAAATGAAACACTCAATAACACTAGTCTTTTAGAGTAAACGCAGTAGAATTATAGAAAGTCTTAAATATCCTTAACTCACTGCTGAATTTATGAAAACATATGGCAATGAAAGGCATTAATACAGATAAGCCTCTAGGGCCCCTGGGCATCTCCTATGATGCTCTGCAACTAAAAAACTAGTTTTCCAGGAATAAAAAGGCTTGTGAGCCATGGGGGACTTTAAGCAACTATAAACATCAATTCTTATGAGGAAATCATTCAAACCATTCCTGTGTGATGAAGGAAAGGTGGTTGGAAAGTTGAAAACTCTGAAGTTGGGCACTTCCTCTGGCCTGGCCTCCATATAAATCTTCCTGTGGCCTCTAGGAGTATCACAATTACACAGTATTTCTGGGTTGGGAGTCCTAGTGAGTAATGAATAGTATTATTTGGTATTTGAATATGCTAGATAGGGCTTTTAGGGCCTCATAGTCTATGGAGATGATTTACTCAATTTGACAAATCTCTTTTCTATGAGCTGATCAAAAACCTATAACTGGAGAACCGCACCCTCAGAAATGGAACTTGTATAAGAGGATAAAGTTTTTGGAGCACTGAAATATACCCAAATTCCAAGGTAAAGCTTACTCTATGTATAAGCTATGATGAAATATACAATCAAATGCATAATGTAATGCGAACTAATTTTCAGTTTAAATTATTTCCATTGTATGCATAAACAAAGAAATTCCAATAATTCTGCCCAATGAATAGAATGTATTTCTGTATAAGTACATTTTTCCCTCATTGCACACTTCTGTTTTTGGTGCGTTTGGAAGATATTTTAAAAGTCTTTAGGACACATTAACGACTTCAAATCTAAATTACAACATTTGGGGGCATTTCCACCTGCCTAGAAATGCTCCCAACCACAGAAAGCTTTCTTCACTTTTCTTTGATCCTGAAATTTAAAAACTACCAACACAGAAGGCACAAGCTTTCCAGTAATATGACACAATTCATAAATTTCCCTATATATTATGGATCATGCAAAATGGCAAGTAATGTTTTTAAAAGTATAAAATGTTTAAATTGCTGATTTGAACTTGAGTATGCTATAGAATGCATTACGATAACTTTATAGGGTTTATTATATTTTAGAGTTTGTCTGATAAACAGAGGAGCATTGCTTTTGGACAACATTATTTAATGTATTACTTAAAAATAAATTCAAAATTTACCACCATTATGCTTGTTTTGGAAATAACTTAGTTATTTCCAAAACAATCTCACTGAAAGAAGAGAGCTGCACAAAACCCCTCTGCTTTTCATGACATAGACCCATATTTTTAGTTACTGCATGCAGCTTTGCTTTATCTCAAAAGCACTGTAATACATAAAAGTCTATGTATTACTTAAACTTTAAGGGAAAATAGATGATCGTCTATCAGTAGAGTCTGATGCTGATTTTGTGCCAAGTCAGCTGACTAACTTGACCTATGGCCTGATCTCATTCTCACTTATTATCCTTCCTCTTGGACGCTCATATTTCAGAGTTTGTTATTTATGATGTTTTGCATAGACAATCTTGAATAGTACTTGTAGATGCAAATAAGCTTTGTGAAACTTTGTCACCTCATTCTCATTCAAAGGTATTATTGTAAAAAAAAAAAAGTATTTATTTATTTTTAAATAATGTATTCCATGTTTCTTTAAATTTGGATGAGGTATACAGGTTGTGCCTTTAAAACAGCAGAACAAGTGTAATAGCAAAAAAAATTATCTTGTGATTTTCCTTTTTTCATTGGTTATTATGTAATGAGTATTTGGAGCCATTTATCGTGCTTTAAGCTTACCAAAACTATCGCTAACACTAATAATAATAATAATTATAACGGACATAAAGTTTCCCATAATGAAATCATACCTAACATGTTCTGAATGTTGTTCTACTGCCTCTATTCTAATGCGATGGTTTTGTGTTTCACTGGATTCATGGAATTGAGCCCTCAACAGGGTTACTTCAGGACAGGTTGACAGACCAAGCAGTTCAGTCATGTAGTTTAGTCATGTAGTCTAGAGTCACTGGTTTGCTGTACTGTATACATTGTTTGTGTCGCAGTACATTTGACTGGGACTCCAGTTATGTGGTGCTGCCATTTTCAAAAGAATTCTGATTTATTTTACTGTAGCTCTGAATAGTGTTTTTCTGTTTTATCTCTCTTGTCCTCTGGATTAAATCTGTTGTCTACTTTAGCAGCCCATAGCACATCTGGAATCACTGAAAGACTGTATACCCTCAAATGCCAAATAAAACACTTGTAGCAACTTAGCTGTGAGGGCAGCTAGTCTTTGGCCGTGATCAAAAACCCCAATCATTCTAAACCAATATTTTATTTTAATTTTTTCATGCAACTCGAAAAACCTCTAGAAATTGTGTGAGGCCTAATTCAAAACAAAAGTTAAAGGTTGTTATAAGCAGCCATGGAAACAAGGACCCATTACAGACTGGAAGTCAAAGGGTGCAACATATTGTCTTGGCTGCTGGGGGCCTCCATATGGTGTGTGGCTGTTGCCCTCACAGAGCTTCAAACTGTAGTGTTTGGTGCTCAACACTGAACTGATGACCTCCTTTTTTTGCAAAAGCCTCTTACTGTTTGCAGTAGATAGATAGAATACAGCAGGTATAGGCCTACAAAATTAGGCAATAGCGAAATTAGCAACATATAGGCTGCCACAAGGATGAGTAATAATGTTTATATGCTTTAGAAATATATTTTTTTAAGTTTAGAGAAACATTTAATTATGTTCATGTAGTTTGCTGAAATAGATGAGCATGTTTTATGGGGTCTGTTTGCAGGCTAACCACTTGTAACGAAGGTCATGATACATGACAGAGAAACTCGTGGCTTTAAACAACATTAGACAAGGAGAGACACAGTCAGAAATTTAAATGTCCTATTCTGGTCTCAACAGTTTACCAAAAGAGGTGGGACAGGTGTCTCAAATGTCCTGCACTGCTTCACACAACATTATGTGATGTGTCAGCCATCACATTGCAATAAGTTAGGGAAGCTGTGGAATACTACGTGATGCATGAGAATATAGTTTTCACAAACAATTTGTTCCATCCATGTTTGGAATTTCAAACAGATTTTGCCACATTGAGAGGTCATGAGAGTGATGCAAAGTGTAAGCCTTTAATACTCAACTCTTTGCGAATTAAAAAAAAAAACCATGCACATCAAATGATCAAATTTCCCTTTAAGTGCATTTTGTGATTATATCCAATAGGCTGTATCAGTATTATTCATAATTATAAACTACAAGCCCAAACCCCTAACATATAACTCATGATTATAAATTGACTACATTAAGCCCATCAGAAGGAAACTCAAATGTGATGAGCACCAAGAAAAGGACTGGAGTCTTGTTATTGTCAATGAACACATTAGGTCCAGCATGTACTCTTTAATTAAGATGCTATTTAGGCTACTTCACTGTCTGTACAGCCATGGTAACGAATGCAATTAATCAAATATATATTTCAATGATACTTACATGTGAAACTCTGAGATTTACAGCATAGCTTCCAGAGTTAAATTCTTCTGCTTTTAGAAGACGGAACTGCCAAACCCTCCGCGCAAAACCCATGACTTCTTATCACGGCATTTCCCGCTTCTTAATTGACCGATACTCCAATCAACAGAGACTGAGACTGGCGTGCTACTATCGGAATCCAGAGGTGATCAATCAAAACTGACTTCTCTCGATGACTGCCGGTTGTCAAATCACCTCATGTGGGACATTTTTGAGCTATGCCACAGGTGCAACGTCTACTAACGATTGTCACCTCAAAATTGTTTCTCCCTTCCATTCGAGTGTCTCCTCCGTCCTCATCCCACAGAGAGGAAAAGTCCAGAGCGTCGCAGCGGGAAAGGATGCTGCGCTTACTTCGCCGGGTGCGCGAGGAGAGGAGAGCCGCACCTCGATTTGCCCTTGAGCAAAAGGGACCGGGGAGGAGGGAGGAGGGAGGGAGGATGCCCCACCACTGGGGATTTCAGCTGGTCTAGCCGTCTCATCTCACCGTCAAATGTGAAGCTGAAAACTGAAAAACGAAGTTGCGGCATATTGGGAGAGTTGGACTTGACTTGGAAGTTGTCCCATATAATAAAGTCACGAACGCAGCCTTTTCAAGGGTAAACCGACCAAAACACAACAAAACTGACATAACTACGTGATATACCGCATAATATATTTTATGAGGTAAATTTATCGTTGTCAGGTATCAAATTGAATTACGGTCACGGTGTATTTTAAGGGGGGAAAGCCTACATGGACGTTTTTTTCTGAAAATATAAGTCTTTTTTAATTACTGCTTGCTTGTTTAAATTGCTACCTCACCACTCTCAGGATATTTCTGCAAAGATAGCCTAATATGTCGAATTCCAGCTTATTCGGACACGAGGTCACCACAAGTTACCTGCAGATACACAGTGATATTGTTAGGAGGGGGAAAACGTTGTCATTACGTCTGTAAATCTAATGTCTTTATACCTGTTGAGGTGGATGTGCTACCTGCATATGGACAACAGCATTAGTTGTAGCATTGCCCGACTCTAAACCCATAGAATTGCCTTATTGCTCCCTCTACTGGTGCATGACAAATCCAGGAAAGTGTGTCAAGACCTACAGTACATAGTGTTAATACAGCAATGTTATTGGTTGGCAAATTATTAATCTCAAAAAGTCATGATGTACTTGCAAAGCCTGCTTGAAGAGGAAGAAGCACACTATGATAAGGTAAATTATGTACCTATTGGTCAAAAACGTTACATTCTGGTTTTCACATATAAAAAGTATATAAAGGTAGGAAAAGATACACACACACACACACACACACACACACACACACACACACACACACACACACACACACCAAGGATTATTTGATGTTCATTTTCTCAACAGATGTCATTACACTTATTAAAAGTCACATTCACATCATTGTGTTCTGAAATGGAGGCTACATCTGCTCTACTGTTGTTTAAAAGACATTGTGAGACAGTGAAAGGTCATCTCTAAGCCATAGTACTGTAGAAACTACACGATTTTATCCCTGATATATATGTGTGTGCGTGTGTGTGTGCGCGCGCGCGCGCGCGTGTGCGTGGTAAGCTAAGTGGTTTTGTTGCTGGTGGGAAAGTCATCCTCCTCACAATTAAAGAGGGCGACGCTATAAAACTACATTACCCATAAAACTCACGCGCGTGTGTTTTCTTTTTTCCGGATGTAGCATCATAGGCATTGACTGTCAACATGCAAGATGGCCACCCATCACAGGCAAAATGCTGCTGGGCGGAGGAAAGTACAGGTAAATTGTAATTCTTGCATTATTGCCAAATGTCTGGCAACGGCCATAAGATGGTGTTGAGCGTAAAGACGTGCTCCATGGACACTTGGTGGACCATAAAAACCGTCTGCAACAGACAGCGTGGCTGTTATGAATCATGACTCAAGCCGGCTAACCCAGCTAGCTTAGCTAACGTTAGTTAGTTAGCTTCTTCGGCTAACGTTAACGTCTAAATCACCACAGGCTAGCGCTAGCAATTGTAGCTCAATTACAAATAAAATATGGTTATATATACCTGTCAGGTTCGTATATCAGCACCAATGATTGATGCGCCGTCTTGGCAGCAATATTAAGCTTTTACACCGTTAAGGTTAGCTTACATTGCAAACGGGCTCGGTCTAATTGCTGGGGTAACGCACTTCCCATGTTGGTTCCATCATGCACTTTGCAAGAAAGCAGTGGTTGACATGTCATCACAAATTTTTTAGTCCTGTGTTTCACCATTCCTAAGATGAATCCTTGGGAAATCCGAAATCTTTTGTGACTAATTAGCGAAGTCGCGTATGTATTTTTAGCTAATCTAATAAAAGCAGTGCAGTGGGAACATCTGACGTTACCGCGTTGAATCATCAAATTGGGTACCAGAAAGTGTGTGGTCTGAACGATAGGGCTGGAAGTAAATCCTGTGGTGTTAGAAGTAAATCCTGTGGTGTTGGAGGTGTGGCTGTGCGAGTGCAGCCTGACCTCAGTGCTCATCCTTCTCTTTATGTTTCAGGTGTCCTATGTCATTAGAGATGAGGTTGAGAAGTACAATCGAAATGGGGTGAATGCACTCCAACTGGACCCTGCGCTCAACCGGCTCTTTACTGCTGGAAGGGACTCCATCATCCGGATATGGAGTGTCAACCAGCACAAAGTACTGCTTCTTAGTCTTGTAATGCATATCAAATCTTGTTGTTACCTGGCACACATTCTCTCTGAATTATTGACATGCTGCACCTTTAGTGATGACACTGTACATCACTAAAGATACATTTGAACAATAGAAAAGTGCTAGTTCCCCATGTCCTAATTTCTCTCATTGTAGCAGGACCCATACATTGCCTCGATGGAGCATCATACAGATTGGGTAAATGACATCGTTCTTTGCTGCAATGGAAAAACATGTGAGTTTGATTTTTGACAATGTTTTTTTTTATTTAGGGATACATTCCTCATGTCATGTAATTCAGATTTTGCACTGAGATTCACTTGATGAATGCTACAAAAGTTGATTGTCTTGTTTTTCAGTGATATCTGCCTCATCAGATACAACGGTCAAAGTGTGGAATGCACATAAAGGCTTCTGTATGTCAACGTTACGGACACACAAGGACTATGTGAAAGCCTTGGCCTATGCTAAGGACAAGGAGCTGGTGGCATCAGCAGGTCTGGACCGGCAGATCTTTCTTTGGGATGTGAACACGCTAACAGCACTCACTGCATCCAACAACACTGTCACCAGTAAGTAATATATATTCCATTTGATAGTTGTGCTGATTTGTGGCTTACATAGGGTATTATTGTTGCTGTGGAAAGACATGTGACTTTTTTTCCTCGGATAATATTCCTGTCTGTCCCACTGGACTCACTCTGTTTTGTCTACAACAGCGTCATCACTCAGTGGGAACAAAGACTCCATCTACAGTCTGGCTATGAATCAGATGGGCACAGTCATTGTTTCAGGATCCACAGAAAAGGTTTGAGTTTCAATGAGTGTGTGTCTCCACCCCCCAACCCCCACAGGTCCATTGAGATTCAGAGTTAAAAGTGCAGTAATTTCGCTCATTTTTGCTGATTTTTTTTCTTTTAGGTTCTGAGAGTGTGGGACCCGCGGACATGTGCAAAACTGATGAAGCTGAAAGGTCACACAGACAATGTCAAGTCATTGTTGTTGAATAGAGATGGTACTCAGGTGAGTTAAGGTGTCTGACATATGCAGTGGTGCCATTTCACAAATGTTCATTTTTTTTTTTTTCCTCATTCTGTTGTCTCTCCCCACAGTGCCTGTCAGGCAGCTCCGACGGGACCATCCGACTTTGGTCCCTTGGCCAGCAAAGGTGTATTGCTACCTACCGAGTCCATGATGAAGGGGTGTGGGCCCTGCAGGTCAACGAGGCTTTTACACACATCTACTCTGGGGGCAGGGACAAAAAGATCTACTGCACTGACCTGCGCAACCCAGACATCCGTGTGCTCATCTGTGAGGAGAAGGCCCCGGTGCTCAAAGTAAGGAGCCAGTACACGCTAGCTCGGAGCAGGGAAAACATCAGATCCCCAGTTGTCACAGTGTCGTGCGATAATGAATTCATTCTATGATGCATTGGGTTCATTAGGCTTGGGTGATGTAATGAGATTATCATTCAGCACGATACTGGGAGGCCACAATAATACCTGTCATCCTGTCACAATAATGACACAGCTGTTATTTTTGCCAAATGTATCAAAATTTACAGAAGCCAAGCACATATGTGAAATTGTGTGCCCATTTTTTTCTGTTATGACGGCAAGTTGGCAAATCTTAGGCTATTCAAAGAAAAATGCACCTATTTGGCATTTGTTATGGTTGAAACCAAATGAGGCAAGAGTGTGAGTGAACCTGGATAGTTGTCCATATATAGGCATTGATCAGCTTCACTACCAGCCAGGACTAAGGCGGCATTCCCATCCCTGTTAAAACAAAACTGCTGTACTCCCTCAATCTACTAGTGACTAGATATTCGGAGAAAATAGTTTTAGATGAACCACTGCAATTACAAAGATTCAACTCTGAAAACCAGTGTACTGCGAGCAAAGATAAGGTGAGGAAGCGGGTCGAGGTTTCGTGGTATCAATGCGCAAGACTGAAGTGTTTTAGGACAGTTTTCACTAGACTTGACTGCCAAAGGGGCATTTTGTAGTAAGTACCATGACAGCTGGTCCAGTCAGATGTCGGTGTTTAAATGCCTGGCATAGCCTCTCTGTTACTGTATCTCATGCCAATACTCATTTTATCTGCACTTCACATATTTGTCATATCCATTTTATTACTGCAGTGTGAGTCCCATTCATACACCTCACAGACCATTATTGCACAATGTGCTTAAACTGAAGGTAATGTGTTAAGTTGCTTCTATTGTTAGAAGATACAGCGGAGGAGAGATTATTTAGGCTCAGAAACGTGGCTTTGACTGTGCAAGGAAGCTAATCTTTACATTTATTACTAACAAAAATCAAGAAACATGGACATTTCCACTTGTGGTGCATCCAGACCATCGCCAGTCCCAATCCAGCAAACTCTGAAGTTGCCCTCACCACCAAAAGCAAGCAAAGTCCAGTAAATTCAGCATAAAGGAAGAAACTCACATTTAGTGCAAAATGGACGCTATTAGTAATTATAAGTAATTGCAATAGTCTATGAGCTTCTTTTCAACCAATATAGCAATGATAATATATATCATCAAATGAATATCGTCAATATGTACATTTTGATATCATCCAAGCCTAGCATTCACTTTATACCTGTACAATGGGAACAGGACTGGAGGGGCATGTCGTGATATTGAGTTTAAAAATACAACTTTCCCTCGATTAAGTCACTCCTACGCTCATAGCTCACTCTGACAAAGAAAGTCATTCAACCTTTTGCTCTTTTTCGCTCTTGCTCAGATGGAACTGGACAGATCTGCTGACCCACCTCCAGCAATCTGGGTCTCCACCACCAAGTCATCCGTTAATAAATGGGTAAGCATGCGTGACACCTCTGAGATCACTAGTGAGCTGTCAGCCTGATGGCCCCTGCAGAATACAATGCAGATAGAGGCCGACGTGTGTGACCGCACCTAATGCTATTTAATGGTAATTCTCCTGTAATTTGTTGAAAAATTAAAACCTGCTTTGTGATAGCGTGGGTGATAACACAAAGGATAATTGCATTACATTAATCACAGCTATTGCCACGAGAGAAAAAAGCAATGAAGGGATTACTTAGATTCAGGTCAATCTGTAATGATTATTTTCCAAACTTGTTTTCCTATGTAGTCTCTAAAGGGAATACACAACTTCAGATCATCAGGGGACTATGACAACGACTGCAGTACCCCTCTGACACCATTGTGTACTCAACCTGAACAAGTCATCAAGGGTAAACTTTGTGTTTATTTGTCTGAAAATACAGTATTTCTTTTACAGCAAATCCCTTTCTCTGAGAGGTTGTAAAGTACGATTCCACGTTGTGTTTGCAGGAGGTGCCAGTATTATCCAGTGTCACATTCTGAATGACAAGAGACACATACTCACCAAAGATACCAACAACAATGTTGCTTTCTGGGATGTCCTAAAGGTAAACTCCAGTCTGTAGTAAATCTCTCAGCTATATTACTGTCTTGGGTGCGATCAGACCTACAGTTCTTTAGTCCAAACCATAGTGTTTCACACTAACCAATTACCAGCAAACCAGGGCTTATAAACAAGTCACACAGACTCACAAGTAGCTTGCTTATGGGACAGTTTTATTTACCTGTCACCCCACAAAGTTAAAGAGTTTGATGACTGGGGGAGTCAAAACAAATGAGTTTCTAGTCTCTGCAACTTCAGCCAAGCATGATAGACTTGTCTCTGGTATTCATGCCAGTTACGAATGTGTTTCCTGCAGCTGGTTGGGATTACATTCTCACACCTAACAAACAGCAACACAGTTTGCTTGGAAGAGGACCGAGATCCGTATCCAGCTGTCTCAGTGCAGCTATTTGGTGTGCAGTTCAAATGGCATAGTTCTCACCTGCCCGAGTGAACTGAACTGCGAATTTGAATAAACAGCTTCAGACATGCTTGGTGTGAATTTTCTTGCCTTGTCAGGACTTTGCACTTCTCTATATACTTTGCACACTTCTTATATAGCTCTACATATCTTATATTTGTATTTCATTTTACATTTTTCCTGCTGCACTGTCTCTGCATTGAATTGGGCTTATCCTGCAATTTCTGCCTTCAGGCTTGCAAGGGTGAAGACCTTGGGAAAGTGGAGTTTGATGAAGAGATCAAAAAACGCTTCAAGATGGTCTACGTGCCAAACTGGTTCTCTGTCGATCTGAAAACTGGGGTGAGTTCCAAGCCCGGGTAAATGCAAGAGTTTTGCATCTGTGCTGAGAGCCACACCTATTTCCAACTATGGAGCAAACTTAAAAAATATTGTTTGAGTCGGTTTCTAATTTTGTTTTCCGCTCTTCCTTTGGTATGGCGTTGAACAGATGCTCACTATCACATTGGATGAGAGCGACTGCTTCGCTGCCTGGGTGTCTGCAAAGGACGCAGGATTTTCAAGCTCTGATGGATCCGACCCAAAGCGTATGATATCAGACCTAATCACATTTGTTACATAGTTAACACTTTAATAATGTGTCATTAATGCTCTAGCTTTATATGAAATACTGTGGCTCTTCTCATCTCTGCAGTGAACCTGGGTGGGCTTTTGCTCCAGGCTCTGCTGGAGTTCTGGCCCAGGACACACATCAACCCCATGGACGAGGAGGAGAACGAGGTGAATCACGGTAAGGAGGTGGTTTACTCTCCCTCTGTTTTGCAATTATGATGACAGTTGACTGACTCACCAGTGTTCCTGCAGCAATGAGTTATATGTGTATCAACCTCATACTATCTCATCCTGTTATAGTTCTATTACAAATGGAAAAATATATCCACACATTGGATTTGAGCTCCCAATACTTCATTGCAATATTTCAACCTATATAAATGTATATATGCACCCTTCTTTCCTGTTGAGTGATTGCCTTATGAAACTAAAACTTTGCAGTAAAGCGCTTGGAGCTTCAATGCAGCAGGTGTATGTGTCTACTTTTATCCTCTTGGCCTCAAACAGTTGACTGTACAGTGTAATACATTTTTTGCTGTTGTAGATTGATGCGGTCACTGCTGGGTGTCTAAGGCATCACTCAGTCTGTCTGTTGAATGTGCACTCATGCCCACAGTGAACGGAGAGCAGGAGAACAGGGTCCAGAAAGGAAATGGATATTTCCAGGTGCCACCACACACGCCAGTCATCTTCGGGGAAGCAGGAGGCAGAACTCTATTTAGGTAATATCTCGCTACCTAAGTTTCCATCTAACAGTCAAATGAAGTTTAAGTGAACCTTTTGAAGTGTCACAAAAAAAGAAAAATGGGAACAAGAAGAATTTAAAAAAGTCTTTCAAGAATGGTTCAGCATTGGGCAAGTTGGTTTCTATAATGTTGTTGCCATAAATAAGACCAAGGGAGACTTTGGACTCATCAGTCCTGTTGTTGTTGCTGCTTGACATTTTTACCTGCATTGTGGAAAATTTACTAGGTGGAAAATGTGTTTCAATTGGTATTTCTTATTGACAGAAAACCTTGTGTCTCGAGTGAGCGTAAAAATGTTTTGAGATATTGAGGAACTTTGACCCAAATTTTCTGCTTCCATTCAGTCTTTCTAACTAATCATTATTTGCATTAAAGTACTTGGGATGGAAACCATCTTATGTCACATGTTGACACTAGATGACATTGATGTGACCAGATCGTTATGATGTCTGATTGTTGAGAAATGTTCTTTATAGTAGTCGACTCATTGAATACATTTCCTCATCACTTCTGATGTCATGTAATGCGCTACAGGCTACTATGCAGAGATTCAGGTGGAGAGACTGAATCCATGTTGCTGAATGAGACAGTTCCACAGTGGGTTATCGACATAACTGTAGATGTGAGTATTTCTGGACTTTTTTCACCTTTATTTTAACTTCTGTTAAATCCTGCATCACTTAGTAAAATTAAATTCTTTGTTCCAGGCTTGGACATGATTTTGTTTAAATCATGTTTTCTTAATAATGCATTTGACTTAAATGTCTCACCCTTACCCTTCTTTTTCAGAAAAATATGCCCAAATTCAACAAAATCCCATTCTACCTCCAGCCCCATTCTTCCTCTGGTGCAAAGACTCTGAAGAAGTGAGTTACTTTCTGCTCTGTTTTGTGCTTGTAAGCTTGTATTTCCTCTGATCAAGTGAAACAACAAGTGGAAAACAACATAATGTGCATGTACAGCAGACCTGTTGTTTCCTATCCTCATCCAGTAAAAGCCTGCCGAGAGCTGTTTTTAAACGCACTGTGTTCTGCAGGGACCGCCTGTCGGCCAGTGACATGCTCCAGGTGAGGAAGGTGATGGAGCATGTTTACGAGAAGATCATCAATCTGGACAATGAGTCGCAGACCACCAGCTCCTCCGCCAATGATAAGCCCGGGGAGCAGGAGAAGGAGGAGGACATGGCCATGCTAGCTGAGGAGAAGATTGAGCTGATGTGTCAAGACCAGGTGGGCACCCCTTCCTCCTCTCTCCATTTCCCAACCTCCTCACTCCACATTCGCTGCATCCATGAGTGTGTTGTCTTCTTGCTTTTCTCCAGTAATTCAAGGCTGCACTAGGCAGGATCTTTATGTAAAAACACACCCATGTTATCAGCCTAAATCACAAAGTGAGGCTACAACAGAGAAGAACGTCCCATCAGCCCCTAATTGAGACCTTGTGCTGTGTGCAGTTTACTGTCGGGTATTGAAACAGTTACCTCTCACTGCCATTCGGAAACAGCCAGAAGTGCAAAATTCTCTAGTGTGGCATTAATTTACATTGACACCTTTGACATCAGTGTTTTACCTCTTACGTCTTCACTCTTGATTCATTTTACTTAGTCTTTTTTTTCTTATTACCTGTCACCCAGGTTCTAGATCCCAACATGGACCTGCGAACAGTTAAACATTTTATCTGGAAGAGTGGAGGGGACTTGACGCTTCACTATAGGCAGAAGTCAACGTGAAACTCATGACTTTTCAAAAGAACTCTGTCATTTGCCAATCACCACCCACCTCCGACATATAGTACCCTCAGCCTCATTGTGTGGTCAAGAGTCGCAGTATCAATGAGGACCCAGTGAAATTTGTGAGGACGTGGCTCATGGCGTATCACCAGAACAGGCCGGAGCAACCAAGACACCTGGGAGATAAGTGGTCCGTAGTGTTTCTTTTGCTTTGTTTTTTTTTGTTTTTTTACAATTTGGAGGATTGAATCAAATGTTTTATCTAGCACTCACTGATTATTTTTTGGAATCTTTGACTGCTTTGAGTTTTG
Source organism: Gephyroberyx darwinii (assembly GCA_900660455.1). Lineage (NCBI taxonomy): Eukaryota > Metazoa > Chordata > Actinopteri > Trachichthyiformes > Trachichthyidae > Gephyroberyx > Gephyroberyx darwinii. The sequence continues at coordinate 17,796 of CABFOQ010007937.1, forward strand.
TTTTGTTTTTTTCCTTCTTCCTGATTGGCATTTTATTTTGAAGCGACCGATATTACAGTATGTGTTTGTGTCCGTGTGTGTGTGTGTGTGTGCGCGCGCGCGTGTGTGTATGCACATGGATGTAGTAGACTAATGTTTGTTCTAGTACATTCCAGAAACTGTCCTTGTTCTACAAACACTCCACCGTCTAAACAGTATCACCACTTAGGAGTACACTTGGGTCTCTGGGTAGTGCCACAGTTCCTCAAAGCAATCCGCCTCTGTTCTGTTTTTGGCATCGTCCATCTTAACTTGAACTTACCTTGGCTTAGAGATTTAATTATTGCTGAGCTTGAACCTCATTGACAGAAGCACTTGTCCGAGTGTCTGAGCTTTTCAATTAGCTGTGCTGTTATCAATGAACTGAATGTTTTTTCTTTTTGTAAATATATGTACAACATTTTTGATTTAGGTGATATTTTTTTTGTTTTTCAACATTTTTATTTTGTTGTTGTACAGTTTAAAAGTCAAAACTAACAATTATTTTTCCAAATCCCCCTAAAGAGCACATTCATGATCATAATGATATTTGACTTGGATGTTAAAGTGGCATTTGTTGTTCACACTACAACCCTGAAATTGCAGTTCACTCTTAAGGATGTTAGTAAGTGTCCAAGTCATCTTAGCAATCAGGAAATCATATATAAGGTATATATCTTAATAACACATGCTTACTTGCTCTGTGCTTGGATCATGAGCAGTGGCGATATTGACGTAATGAGGGCTCTTCCTATATGTGTATTTCATTTAGATTAAATAGTAAATCACTTAAATATAACTTCGAGGGGAATCTCACCTTATGAGCTATATATGGATATTCACCACTGTGGTAAATTTGCCAAAGTGAAATAAATAGCGTGTCACTGAGCAGAACAACAAATCTTTTCATTGTAAATTTTATGGATTCAATTTCCCCATGAAGAATGTGCGTATATTATAGTGGCACGCATTGAGTGAGCTCCAACTGGCCAAAACGGGATGGGATACCATAATTAGGCCATCACACTGCAATATGTATACCCTTGTTGTAATAACTTGTGAATGATGTATATTTTAGGCATTCAACAAAGAAATAAATTGGAATGGTTTAACAATGACAGATTTATTGTAATTATAAATGTTTCTTCTGAATTGTAACGTGTTCGGTCGAGGAGTCTGAAATAAGGAAAACGAGGGACAAAAAGTTTTGTTTTTTATTTTTATTTTTTGTTCCAGTGATATGTGAGTCGTCTAGCGTCAAAAAATTCAACAAAAAAAACCCACCCATCTCGCATTCATCAACAGATTCCTTGTTTGCACTCATTCCTAATAAAACATACAACTCATTGGTAAAATATCTGCAAAAATACTTATTTTTTCCTTATTTTACCGACTATGAAAGTGTGAAAAACAGGATGCCCCCTAGAAAAACATAAAACATTAAGTATTCACCAAACAGCAGCGTCACTATACTATCAGAGACTACGCACATATGAAAGGTCTGTCATCTATTAGATTTACATTATAAACACATTGCCTGTCGACTCGGTCAAGCCACGGGCTAGCATCGTTCTAGCATTGCATAGATCACAGAAATGACAAAGTGGGAATGACTTGGAATGCGACATCGGGACACAATTCCTCGTATACAAGTAGTAGTAATGGCCTCTACAGGCTGCGTTATGGCTGTAAAAATCACTGAATAACACAAAAAATACTGACTTTGTCAAAGCAAGTTTAAGAAAATACCGACTGACCTTATACAAGAGGATTCATATTCCCCTTGGAAACACAACAACACTCTTAAAATTTCATACATGGGCCACAAACTGAGAGTGCACCTGCATGCCATACAATAAAATAAAGCTATGTATGCTATTTTTAAAAGCTCAATTTGTCGTTATTACCGCACCAAGAGATGGACTCTTAGTCTTTGTGTAGCGAATGACTAACATTTACTAGGGCCACAGTCTCTAAAACGTCATGGATATTACGATTAAGGTGCAGCTGTGCTTTGCAGTAAGTGTGTAATGCGTTTCCATGTAGTGTAATAACAGATGTCTATGTCTTTGGAAGTATTCAAGTATTCAGTCCAGCGGTGTATGAAAAACATTGTAAAGCAATGTGTAGTCATTCACATGATCTAAATTGACACCAGACAGAAAAAAAAAATTCTTAACATTGAAAACGGTTTGGCTTACAAAGTAGCAGTACCTGTTATTTCTTCTATACAATACAAAAGAGCTAGTATATTACTGCAGTGTTTCTAAGTATTCTTCTACTTATATGCTCATGCTGTAGCCAGTTCCTGTAGTATGTCAGACTATCAGTACCAAACTGGACAGGGCAGCTTGGTCTTCCATAGTCTTAGTGTTTCCCAAAAAAAAATACCCCACTGATTGTCAACACCACTTTTGTACTTCCTGTATGGCCTGAGGCAAGCTTACTCGAGGGTGGGCTCTGCGGTCATCTCGTCTGGCTCCTCTCCGTCGTCTTCCGGGCCACATTGGTGAGCAGGTGGTGCTGGCTGGGGCTCCACAGACTGCTCCGCTGAGCTCACGACGTCAGGCTCCGCAGCATCCACGACGGCCGGACTGGGGGAGTCCACTAGCAAGGACTCGTCGGCAGCCTGGGG
>CABFOQ010007945.1:4144-18773 GCA_900660455.1 Gephyroberyx darwinii
CACACACACACACACACACACACACACACACACACACACACACACACACACACACACACACACACACACAATCACACAAACAACAGGTTAAACATGAGCACTTCAAAGCTAGATGTAATGTAAATAATCATATATAATAATCTATCACAAAATGAAATCTGAAACAAATAACATAATAATATATTATTTCAAAATTAGATTGATTGTACTTTATACAAAAAGAAGACGAAACTGAAGAAAAATAGGGAACAAATAAAAAGAGGAAAGGAGAAAAGAAAGTCAGAGAAAAATGAAAAAGAAAATGAAAAAGAATGAAAAAGGGTGAGTAAACTAAAAACATTAGCTGCCAAGAATATTTCTTACCTGACAAAATAGTTCAATCATGAGAGGCTAGGATTACGATAAAATAAATTTATTAACGACATGAGAGAATGTGCGTAAGCATAGGTTTGGCGTAGACTCCAAGAGGTATCCAGTACTAGGGTGAAGCTCCCTGGGGCAGGCAGGCAACAGGAGAACCCCCCGGGCTGAAGATCTGACCCTTCTGGATATCTGATGGAGCCGTGATGCTGGTGGTGGTGGGGAGGAGGTGGTGCGTCGGTGCGGTTTAGGCAGCTGAAATGACAGAAACACGGAAGCAGCTGAGGGGATACAAATAGCAGCAAAGGTTAGTGATTGGTTTCTGGAAAGGGAGGAAGGGGAGGAGAAATGAGCGTGGGCTAGTGTGGTTGGACAATGTGGAGCTGGGGCGTATTTGGCTCCAATTGACAGAATTATGAAAGAAGGAAGCAGCCTTCATGATTGAACTTACGCTAAGCTACATTTAACATACATTTTTCATAGAAATATGACACCCTACCCATTTTCAATACCAGTTGATGTATAGAATCAGGTACGGTGTGAAACTTTCAATGAAGGGATTTAGAGTTTTACTCTAAAAGTTACTCATTTATAGTTTACAAGCACTTTGTGTAGTCATTGTTTCAGGCAGCCAATCAGAAACCTGTTTGTTACAGAGCTATTGTTTAGGTTTGATTGGCTCACGGTCAGAGAGCATGTATGGTGATTAGCAGGGACAAAATTTAGGAACCAAACCAAAGACCAAAGACTGTGTATAACCGAGTGATCCTTATTCATTTATCCGCCAAACACAACTTTTGTTGGCGCTTGGCGGGTGTTCATTTTGATCCCTACTTAGGGAGGCAAAGTTCACCAGCCCTCACCCAGTAATCATGATCAATCAAACATAAAATATCCAAGAACAAAAGTCCTGTCATAAAGTGACCTTACATTACAAAGAGCCATCTGAGCATTGATGCTCTTAGAGACAGCACCTGAGAAATAACAGGGAGACTCTGAGCAATCTTGAAGTTGTGTTTGTTGGCAGTAGCTTGCCTAACTTTTTTGTGCATCCTATTGGAAAGATGATTGGGAGTTATTGTCTCAGGGGGAAGCTCAACTTCATCAACTACTAGCCCAACTACCAGCCATTGTAACTGAGCAGCTGTCCAAGCCCAGTTCTTAATGTAGTATCCTGAGGGAGGACTAGGGCTGGTATGTTGATCACTCCTGCCTCATAGTTGTGTGTGTATATCTCAGTGTGTGTAAGTGTGCTTTTTGTGTCTTGGTGTGTGTAGAATGGAGAGGAGGTTTCAAAGGGCCACACTTTGATGTTGAAGAATGCTGTGTTCGAAACAGCTGGGACGTATGTGTGTGTGGTGACCGTTCCAGAGATTGAGGGAATGGAAACCAGCGGCACACTTAGTGTTCTTGTCCAGGGTGAGTCTGATAACAAATATACCTTAGATCTGTTCTCTTTCTGATCCATAACCAACATCCTGCTCTTGAAGAAGTACTCTAGTTTAACTGATGAAGCTACAACTGGCAAAGGCATAGGGACAGTTGTGGACAAATATTGATCATTTTATTTTTTACTACTGAAATGTACAAGTCAGAGACAATAGCTGAGTCTGTACGTTTGGCAAATTTCCATCAGGAACAAATTTCAGTGGCAGAAAAAAACAATTTCACACAGATTTCTATATATGTAATATCTATGGAACATCATGAGTCTGGCAGAACTAATTCTCAGGATCAGATTTCAGATTTCACATCACGAGAAACTTAGGTGTCCTGTTTAGTCTGTCTGGTTGAGTCTCTCTCCTCTCCATATTGTAGGCCCACCAGAGATCCGTGAGCCACTGGTGAACGCTATAGAGGAGAAAGTTGAGAAGACAGTCAACCTGAGCTGCCATGCAAGAGGCTTCCCCACCCCCAGCATTACCTGGACCTCCTCTGATGGACAGGTACAGTAGAGTTTCCCCCTCGATGCTCTTCTTGGATTAGCCGTGAGTGCATTTACAACTGGGGCTTTGTCCATCTGTCTGTCTGTCTGTCTGTCCATCAAGCGTGATTCCCCTGGAGGGATGATGCATCTTGGGGAACAGCATGTGTACTTTCATTTGATGTGTGATTAGCACAGGATGCATCAGAGTTGCCTCCGAGGCTGCAAATCTCAAATTAAATAATAACTTCTCCCTTCCACAGAACCATCAAGCTCACGCATCTTCTTCCTGTGTGTGCATGTGTTTTTTTTTGTATGCGTGCATTTTCACATCAGGTCCTCAAGATGGTGTCCCATAAAACGACTGAGGATGGTGTCCACAGTGTGGTCAGTGTCAAGGTTACCTCTGACATCAATGCTTTCTGCAACGCCTCCAATGACTATGGCACTGACGCTGTGGCCTTCAGCATCAAAGCCAGTGAGTTCCTGTATGCTCATCCTGTCTCTGGTCATTGTGTGTGTGTGTGTGTGTGTGTGTGTGTGTGTGTGTGCATATCACTCTCTTAACCTCCTTGCCTCCACCTTCCCTTCCCTATTGTTTACTTTTAACTTTTAACCCCCCTCCAAGTTATTTCTCCTGTACTTTTAACGAATGAGAGGCTGTGTGGTTGTTGAATGTCATCCCTCCACCCCCAGTGTGTTAACAGGAAGTATCCTCCCTTTGCCTCTACCTGTTTTCAGTTATACCTACCACCACATCAGCCACTACCACAGCTACTACCACAGGTAAGACCACAGTGATGTCACTCTGCGCTGCCTGCCTCGTCAGTCGTGACATTAAAATGCTTCACTTGGGAACAACAAACAAATTTCCAATACCAAACAAAAGCCGAGCGCCCAGGAAAACTACTTGGCAGACACGCTCCTTCCTCCAGCGAAAGAGAATGTTTCAATTATTTATTAAATGCTTGTTTAGTATAATTGCCGCATTAGGTGGTTTACCGGCTTACTTTCATTCATGGTCTGGTTGTGTTGTTTTTCTGTGAGTCACAGAAAGAATGAGAAAGAGAAAGGAAAACAAGAAAGCACCTGGAGGCTGTAGCAATTACCACATTGGCATCAATGAAAGTTCATTATGACAGGGTTAAGGATTAGACTGATTAACCACTGAAGACTGACTGTGGCCTCTACTAGGTTTTTATAGACCTCATGGTTTATACCAGTGAGGTCTGTTATTGCTGTGTGGTGTTTTATTGACTAATTGTAGCTACAGCTGTTACTTTCTGCTGGTTGAATTATATCTGCTTTCATCTGGTCCTTAAATAGCAACATAACAAATAATAGAAAATGAAAACATTGTAGACTGAAAAGAAGCAAGATAATTCATAATATAATAAGGCAGATGGAAAGGAAAATATGGACTTGATTGTATGAATGACCCTTTGACCATTTTTTTTCTTCTGCGTGTTCAGACAGTAGTGTGGCATGCATTACTGTTAGCATTATGACACACACACACACACACACACACACACACTCACAGAGTGTAACTGTAGAAGGCAGCTGATGTTTAAAATGCACTCATGGCAAGTCTCCTGACTCCCATTACAATTACTGCTTTGCGTTCTCTCTCTCTCTCTCTCTCTCTCTCTCTCTCTCTCTCTCTCTCTCCATCTCACCGCTCAGCCCTCACTCACATACGTCATTCCAGGAAATTTCCAGCCCCTCAGAGGAAAACTCTGTTTTAGGTTGTTGTTTCTCGTGAAGCACCAGTCAAATGAGATTAACCAGGCCTGCTCGGCCCTCCTGCTGCTGGCCAGAGTCAGCAGAGTCGGCCCATCTGGGATTGGCTTCGAAATGTTTAGGCTCAAATCACTGATAGGATTATCTCAAATCAAACATTTATTAGATTTGGTTTAGGCCTCTGTTAAATAAAGGCACACTTTTTGCCTATTAGACCTGCTGATATCAGTAATTATATACATCCAGCTACCCATTGATAATTGTCCTCATGTGGCTTTTCTCAGTCAAAGCAGATGCAGCTCTCCCACCAAAGAAAATCAAGAAAGGTTTGTATGGAAGCCTGCAGAGACCCTCCCACATTGCTCCCTATCAAAGGCAAAAACACGGCCACTCCTTTCAGTCTCTCTGCAGCATTCCCTCCGCTTGCCTCCCAGCAATCAGACCACCCTGTCCACTGAACAAAGCATAAAATGACCCATTGCATTGTTCTTCATCTTCACCATTACCTGTGCATGTCATCATGCTACTGTATAGGCAGACTTTCTGAAGAGCACACTCCTCCTCCTACACTGCTGAATGACATCGCACCTTACCGTCTTTAGGTTGCCAGATTTAAGTCACCTGAATGATGCTAGCGCCGCACTCTTTTGAAGCACACATGTATAATGCTAGTTACCTACACACTGGAATGCTGCACAGCCTGCCTGATGCGATCCTGTACACTATGCTCTGCGCCGCCTCCTCTCCTGCCCGGCTATAGCGTCATCTCAAGCCTAACACAGTAACCCTGTGGTTGTACTTGTGCTTCTGTCCCAGCAGAGGGCAGTGGTGTTATCATTGCAGTCATCATCATCTGCATCCTGTTGCTGGCCATCTTGGGCAGTGTACTCTACTTCCTCTATAAAAAGGGCAAGATCTGTGGTCGATCTGGCAAGCAGGACCTGTAAGTACAAGTTGGGGCCCCATGCTATGATGTCGACAAATCATCTATGTTAGATTGATCTAGATCTTCTACAGATCTTCATTATGGTAGATTATACAGTATATTGTGCTATACAAATGGATCTTACTGACTTGGAGGTATTCCTGCTCTTGTAGCACCAAAGAGAAGTCCAACAAAGATAACATTGTGGTGGAGATGAAGGGTGACAACACAGAGGAGGCTGTGCTCCTTGGGGTCAATGGTGACAAGAAACCTCCCGGCGACCAGGTAGATATCTACTGTTTACTGCCATGTGACCCGGCTGTGTGAGAGGATGCTGACCTGATACATGATCCACATTTACACATCAATCACCCCACCTCTCTCTCTCTCTCTCTCTCTCTCTCATGTGTGTTTGTATTTGTGTTTGTCCTCTGGAGTAAAGGGTGATGAGTACCTGGACGTGCAGAAGTGAGGAGGCGACTGCAGATGGACAGACAGCTGCTCCTCCCCCTCCTGTCCTCTCTTCTCAGGCTCAGATCCACCGATGCCTTTTCTGTTGGTTAATATCACATAATAGTCAATCGAGACTGAAATAGTTCCCAAACGCAGCTTTTGCTTACTGTACTTACAACCTGGAACATGTTTTGTTGCTATGCAACTTGGGCTACTTGGACATTGAATGAGAAATGATGACATAACTCCACCAATATATCCACCTCCATCCCACCTCCATGGACAGTCCTTAGACTGCACCTTGTATACTGCTGATCACCCATAGAACCATAGTTAGAGCACACCAATGACCAGGGACTGTTTTTATACCCATCCACCCACCACCTCAGGCAATCACTGAAGAGCAGCCTGAAGCAGCTCTTTATCAAGTGTATATATTATAATCTGTGTATATATTTCTTTATTTAAAATAACCTGATACAAAAATCAACCAAAAATACGTGACCAGAGAGTGTTTTATTTTGTTTTAGTGCTCTTTATGGAGAGAAAGAAGCGCTTCGCTATTTGTAGCTCTCCTGTTTTTATTCTTTTGTCTATCATTTCCGTCTTGCTTAAGTCTGTACACTGAAGCTCTGGGGCTGAAGCCATGCTGGGGCTGAAGCCACAGCCAGTTCCAGCCTTGTCCTCCACCAAATACTAGTCCTAACCTTGTAGCCTTTTCTGAAGATGGACTTGTGGGTCATTTAATCACATATCATTTCACATTTGTTGTATTTTTTGTTTTGTTTGGTATAGCTTTTATCTAATCACTGACACAAACGTCTATAAAGTACCTGACCCTTGTTTGTGTATATGAGGAGATATTTTGCGGCTGGCCTTCTGCCAGAGATGGGTCAATAGTCTGTTCAGGATTGGCATTTTCATGATGTAGAAGGGCTGACATTTGTTGTGGTTGTTATGTAGTTATGTTTATTGTTCCTTCCTCCACACACTGTCTAATTTTGACATGGTTTGTGTGTCTTTGAGCACATTGAGTTCAAGCGTTGCCAATAGTGTCTTTAGTTGTAAAGTCATGTACAAATTCAGCTTTGCATTTGAAGGCTTACAGAAATACATTAGTTATGAAAAATTGTAACATTTATGTCCAGTGCACTGATTTCTTTATAGTTATCCTTTATGCAATTGTGTTGTCTCTTTTTTCTTATGTGAAACAATTGTTTTTGAAGAGTGTTTAATGTGACTGTGTGAATGAAACATACTGCCGTAGCTAGTATTTTTTAAGAGGATGAAGGTAGAACAGATCCATTGATCCAAATATGGGTCATGGCATGAAATAGTTGTCCTTATAAGTAGAAATACAGTACTGTGCAAAAGTCTTAGGCACCCTAGTTTTTTTTTTTTAATATAAATTTGGTCTGAGTTTATGTTTTTGTTTCCTGCATTAGCGTTTTACATTACTGCTCTTTAGAGTACATTTTTTGACATATAGAGACTTTATTTCATTATTTTTGAAAGCGTCTTTGCTTTATGGATTTTCTTTTTTACATGTGTCTAAGACTTTTGCACCGTACTGTACATGTTTTTGTTTAATGCATTCGTTCATCCATTGACTGAATATTTACTTGAAGTAGTTTGTTGGATCTCTGACACAGTACCTTTCCTATTACAGACTCCCCCTCAGAAGTGTTGGTACCCAGTGCTCATACATTCTGAAAACTACAATGAAATGACAATTGACATATGGCATGATAACACGTGACTACTAACATCACAGGAGAATGTGACAGTTTGCTACTGTAGCTTTGTGAAAAAATATCCTTTGTCCGTCAGCATCATAATAGAAGTGCCTCTCATTCTACACTCAATTACAATTAAGGTTCAAGTAGGAACAAGTGGAAAATAGGTAGAAAATCACACAGGACATTTGAAAAAAAGGTGAATATGGAATTTCTGACAATCAACAATCAAGCCACTCTCTGTGCTCAGTTCTGTACAGGTGTCAAACATACTTACACTCTATTAGTCTATGTTGTTTTATTGTTTTTGAGAGCTACCAATGTTCAATCATTTTGGATGTACTTGTACAATGACTCTTAATTCTTATAATTTGTAAATTGGTTTGAAAGTCTTGACATTAATTAATTTTACAAACAAATTCATTGTTTGTAAAGTAATTTTTGTATAAATTAAATTACTTAAAATAAATGACAAATAAAAATTGACTGTTAAATGAAAGTAAGAATTCTCCAACATCATTTACAGAAACAACTGCATCCTTTCCTGCAATTTGCTCCAAATACTGACTCCTGAATATATCAGCTCAATTCTGTTACTGGTAAATCACTCTGAGTGCTACGTATTTCTTCAAACCCATAACTCATGTGGGCTTGCACCTGCACACATAAATTACATGCTACATCTCTACCAGTTTGTACTCTTGAGTACACAAACACAAAGAATTACGGTGTAAATTTTAATTGCGGAATTGACATATACTACATATATCTTGGCGGTATACATATTTTATATGTATGTCAATTCCACAATTAAAATTTACACCGCAAATATCTCATCAGGGAAAAGTGGGGCCAAAGTTTCAAAATCTATACTCACATCATGAAAATATACCAATAGATAATAATACAGAAAATGATTATCAAGGGGTTTAAAACTGCAGAGAAGACAAACTCAATATTTGATTAACTTAGGCTCGTTATGGATGATTCTTACTATCCAAATATGTATTACGTTCATGTTTCACACACACATTGCATACATCTTCAAAACCCTGCCAGTCTTTGCTGTTCCTGTCCTGTTCCTCATCTCTTCTGCTTTACAAACCTTGTTGGTTGTGATGCCAAACCTCAACTTCTCTTTACAACCACCGCTACATGTACAAATCAATAGTGGACGTGCACACACACTTATTGATGTCTCGTTACCAGTTTCGTTTGCTGCTTTGTATTATGCTTGAATTTATCCTTAGTGCTCCATAATTAGTATTATAAGTGTGTGAAGTGCACGCTGAACAGATCTGAACACATCCATGCAGAGAGAAAAATCATGGCTTTTGCTTATCATTTTATTAACAGCACTGTGCATACTTCCAAAGTGATATGAGCATTAAAAACCATCAAAAAGTTAATGAAATGCCTTTTACTGATGGAAAGCGACATGGCAACATGGAACAACCACTCCCTCTTCTGGTAGAAAGTTGAAGTGTCCCAATAAAGGGACTAGTTATTACTGGTAACGGGGCTGGTATGCATCAAGCATCTCTGAGGGTGAGTCCTGATCTAGGACCCGCTTTACTTTTCAGGTAATTATGACTGAGATGGTTTAAAGGAACCTGAGGCCTTTTTGTAGATCAGCACTTGTACTCTTACATGAGGCCTGATGCCAATGACAAGGCAGAGAGGACAGATTGATGCAAGCAATACTGGGCCATCTTGCCTTCAGAGATAAAAAGGTACGGAGCAATACCTACGTACTCTTCATAAACAAACGCCTTATTCTACATATGGTGAGGAACTTGCTAATAACTCTAAACATATGGCACTGCTCACAGAATTATTCACAAGTAAACAAAACCTTTGGAACAAAATACATGTACAAGAATGCAAAATGAAATAAAACAGCCATTTCTTTTATATCAGTAACTTTATACAATTTGCTTTTCTTTAAAGTGACAGTATCAAAGCACAAATTGGTATACTGTGCGAAAAAACAAAACAAAGAAAGGTAAATAATACATGACAATGACATGCTTCCTCAAAACATCAACAAAACATTAGTACAGTATTCATGATTGGAGGGACTGGGAATGCTTCAAAATAAACCTCCCCATCCATTATCCATCACAACGCATTCAAAAGGTTTTTCATTAAGTTTCTCAAGGCAACTAGGAACAGAAAGAAAAACTAGAATATGGCCAGACAGCACAGAGAGATATGTTCCAGTCAGAGGACAGCATTATACAGTATAAGCTAGGGCTGATAAGCTATTGACATGATTTACGCCCCCGCCCCAACAACATTCTTCATATGCTGGGAGAGGTTGAAGTCAGTGTACCTCAAAGCTCCTTGCGTTCATTCATCCATTCATAGTACCTGGAAATTAAACTGCTGTCTCTAGTCCTGTGAACACTGGAAATAAGAAGTAAAATGTGCAAGTTATGTGACAAAAAATTAATAGGCTACTCGTGTGACTTCATTGAGCAGATATTTTTGGCTACATGTCTCCTGGTTGTGCATGGATGAACGGGTGTAGCAGGTGAACTACCATCGATGCCAATGTGTTAATTTTTTCATAATCCACTCTCTAGTGAGGAGTCTAGTCCAGTCGGGACAGCCAGGGGGAAAGCCACTTGTTTGGATACACATTATTCCTGAGTTAGTTCTTACAGGCGGCCCAAATACTGATTTAAATGTAGACTTGGGGGTGGGCCAGCAAACCCATGAGCCTACTTTTAAAAGACCTCAGCAACCCCTCTGTAGTCACTCCCTTTCAGTGGGGCACACTCCAGAGGACAACGGAGATGGAGAACAAACGGATGCTTGAATGACGAAATGGCTAGTTTCCATATTCAACGCATTTTGTTTGCTTTGAATTAGATAAATGACTGTTGCTAGGCAGAGTCTAACCTGTAGAACACCGTAGAGAGTCATAAAAAAATGTTTGAAACACTGAAGAGTAGTCAGCTTGAGAGGGCTGCAGGTTCACAAGCTGCTTGTACTTTCAAGTATGCTACATTACGGACTTTAGAAACACGGATGATACTGTCACTTTAAAGACCAGAATGACGGTTAAACACAATATTCACAAATGTACATTTAAGGCTTAATTGTTTAGCACTAACAATAGTAGCAGCAGTGAAGCACTTCTGAATTAATTATAATAACAATATTTATGATCATATTACAATAATATATTATCAAAGTAAATCAATGACAATGTTTTTTTGTTTGTCTCACAACGTCGAACCGGGCCGGAGACAGAGAAAACCACACCAGCCGTCGAGTCAGAGGAAGAGAGAACGGGAACATTTTCAGCCGACACAGATCACAGAGCGGTGGCCTGTCTCAACGTTAAGTAGATCCTCTAGAGCTCACCGCCAGGCTCTACAGCTACACTAGGCCCTAGGAGTAGTAGTATGTTTACAAAGCAGGAGTCTGAATAGGAGTATACTACTGTACTGTAATTCCACATTCATGTTGTACAAGAAGAGGGGTTAGTTTGAGAACAGGTTAGGTCTGGCAGATGCGAAGTTGCTTGCAAGTACACGCACACACGTGCGCTTGTTCATGCACACACACCCAAACCCACACATAAACACAGACACACACACACACCGCCAGACAACAGTCCAGACCCGAAACCAATGTCATGCTACTTTGAAAAATACAACACGACAAACACGCATGTTTTTCTTAAAAAAAAAAAGTACCAAAGCAACGTCGTTAATCAAAGGCCATAATAGACTGAATTCAGACTGAAAAAGCTCTGCTGCATGTCTTCTGAGCCACTGCTGACAAACAGATCATACTGAGGAAGACCTCCTGACTCTTCCTCTGGTACTTCTCCACACTCCATTCTTTGAGACTAAAGCACCCATGGATAGGCATCCCTCAGTCAGACAGAAGGACCCGAACATCCCCCTTTAATCCACTCCCTGTCTATTGAGGTCACTCGTACTACCAGCAACCCTCAAAGCTGAAGTCATTTTCACATACTGTATATGTACGTATATATTACACACATTTAATATATATTTACTCATATATTAAATTTTCATATAGACACATCCATTTTTAGTTTTATTTGTGAGGTGTTGGTTACATTTTCGGCAAGAGGCTTCAAAATGAAACGCATGAATTCCGTCTTCCAAGGATCCGTATGAAAGTCTGTCGTGTGGTGTCCTGTGATCGCTCCACACACACTCACTCAGTCCCATAGAGATGTACTTGAAGAAGAAGGGGCCTGCTGTAGCAGTTTAAACAAGGCCAGACACTGTTGAAAGCGCATGGAGTGCAGGGCACGGAGTCCCACGGTAGCTGTGAGCTCACTAGAGACAGCCAGTTAAAAATCCACAGGGGCATAGGGCGTCAGCCAGCACTGGAGGTAGTGCTGCAGGCAGTGGGCTTTGGGCTGGGCTGTGCCAACCTGAACCCAACCAGGCTGGGCCAAGCTAGGGCAAGAGCGAGAACGTGAGAGAGACACGAGGAGTGTGCTATGTAAGAATATGTGCGGTGGAGGGAATGGAGACGAACTCACGTAGGATATTCTTGGCCATTTCAATATTGTTCTGTGCAATCATCAATGCTTTCTGGATGTCCTGGTAAGAGTATCCCTGACTCATGAGGTGCTCAATCTCGCTACTGATCTGGGGGTTGGTTCCTAGTCCTGTTGGCCCACCAGTGGGCGGGACAGGGACAGGGGGGATGGGGCTCGGTCGACGCTCTGAGTTGATTCGTCTTGGCAGGGGCTTGGGAGGTCTCTCTGGGGCTTCCACTGACTCTGAGAACGCTGGAGAAATGGGGGAAGAGATTGAGGGTGTTATGATCAAAATTCATAAGGCAATCACTTGAATCTAAGGAAACAACTTTGCTTACTCTCAATGATTGTCAAAATAAAATATATATTAAAAGCAAGCCGTGGCTCCACAGAGACAAAGAGACGTACGTGCTGCAGCTCCAGCATCTGCATCTAAAGAAAGGCGACTGAAGGCAGTTGTGGAGGATGAGCAGGACGAGGAGGATGAGGACGAGGAGGAAGACCCCCCCAGCTCCGATAGGGTCCGTCGGGCAGGGGCCACAGGGAGTCGGGGTTTAGGGAAGTCATAGCCATTTTCCTCCTCCTCTCCCTCCCCAGCTGTGTACTCACGGGGACCGTTGGTCATCGCCAGAGGGGGCAGCTCAGAATAGTCTGGGAAACATGGAGAACAATGAGAGGTCACCAGGGTGGACAACCCTACATGAGAATCAGATGTGGTTAAAGAGAGATTCAGCATATGACTCGTTTCATTTCAATTTGCAATATTTTCACCATCACTTAATATACTACTAATACTATACTTTCTACTATACAGAGGATTCTATCCACTAAAACAGAACTATACTGCAAGAAAAGGTCTGAAGATGACTCACAACTGTAACCCATTTTGTGCCTTTCTTGCATGCAAATACTCATTCTGTAAAAGTAGGTGTATTTTTTTTGTTTTGGAATGAAACGCTTCATATTCAGCAGATTCAGTGATTGGTGTGACTCAGTGTCATTGAACCAGAGTCTAATTTAATTAAGGGGAGGTTACACAAATGATTGTGAATCTCTGCAGGTTGGTAGGTTGGGAGCTCAGTATGTAGGCAGCAGACCTAATTCACAGTATCCAGAAATAACTGCTAATAGGGCTTGACCCATAGAAAAAATACAAAGTACCAGAAGGTTTAGACAAGCAAAGTATATGAAGGTCAATCATTGCACCTTCTAAATTATCCTCACCCACCTGATGCAAGTAAGTACTAAGGCAGTGGGTCAAAGTACCTGAGTCTCTGGCCTGGTGTGGTAGGGAGGCTGTCAGGGCCTGGGCCTGGATGTTGTACATGGCTTCATACATCTGAGGTCCATCCTCTAGGTCAGCCAATGTCAGCCTAGTACAACAACAGCAATAATACAACAATAATCACAGACACAGCCCTGCACTGACAATAAGGTGACTGAATACTGATAACCGTAAAATTACAGTATGTCATCAATAACAACATGGTGAGCGTTACTACAGAAGTTTTGTATACCGTGAGTTGAGTGTGCAGGCTTGGGCATGGGTCTGTGTCTGGAGGGGTGCTAGAGGCTGAGGCTGCGGGGGTCTGAGGACTGGGGGGGTCTCTCCTACAGCTGAGGCCGCGATGAGGGAAAGGACGGGGCGAGAGGAGGGGATCATGTACTCCGACTCTTCGTCACTCACACCAGCCTCCTCTCCTGTCACTGGCCTCAGGACCGGAGCCGGTCTGGGAACAAACACCACAAGAATGGTTACCTTTTATTTTAGGTGTCAGCTGTTAAAATAACACACCTAGAAAAATAAGGGGAGGGGAAACACTTTAGTTATTTAGTGTAGCAAGGGGAAGGAAAATCGAAAATCAACCCTACAACCTCAAGGTACTATTATTAAGTCACCTATTACTAATTATTAAGGTATTATTAGGTGTTATTTGGCCCACCTGTATGTATGTAATATGCTGTAAGCTATGTTTGCTAACGGTTCAGTTGCTGATAGCAACCCAAGTATCTTAACGTTACTGTCTTCTCCAAGAGATAAAGACACCTGCTCAACTAAGGAGCCAGAGACTTCAGAGACTATGTCAATGACACATGTCTATGTGTCATAGCATGTGGTGTCATACCGTGTGGTGTCACAGCATATTTGTGGCAATGACATGTCTATGTGTCATTGCCACAAATACGCTGTGGGACTGTGTAGAATCTGAGCAAAGAGAACTTGTGCAACTGCTAACTTGAAAAAATAGTTTCACTTTAGATGAGAAGTGGCCCCCCTCCCCCCTTTTCTCTAGAATTATGTTGGAACTTCTTCTCCACGCCCTTTATGGTAGCAACCTCTCTGCATTGCATGAAACGGAACAAAAACAAGCCTCTAGTAGACTGGTTGCATTGTTAACCAGTTAATTGTACTCTGCAATACAACATATTCCACAACACCCTAAAGAGGAAGATAAGTGAAAAAAAGGATCCAGAATGACAGAGGGAGGGAGCAGGAGACGTACCTGGTTGCCAGAGTGTAGATGGCATTGGCTGAGGCTGAGGGTTTTACTTTGGGGTTGTCATACTCCTGACCGGCTGCTGCGGCAAAACTCTGGAAAGAAGAAGACACAGACACAGAAATCTCAGATCTTTAAAGTGAATGAAATTTTTGCAATCAAAACCTAGAAGTCAACGACTAACCTCAAGTCTCGCAAGTTTACATGCATATAAAAAAATGCATGTGTAATGCGACGAAGACAATAATGGGAGTAAGGCAGGACTCCATACACCAATGACTCAACTAACTAGATTACAGTGTGTGTGTGTGTGTGTGTGTGTGTGTGTGTGTGTGTGTGTGTGTGTGTTCCTCTCACCAGCGGGTGGTCCAGACTGAGGGAGCTGTTGTTCCTCTGTGCGTCCGTGCGCATGTCAAGGGCAGAAGGCAACGCCAGGGGGAGGGAGTGTCGGTT
>CABFOQ010007950.1:3906-14342 GCA_900660455.1 Gephyroberyx darwinii
AGAGGGGGGGGGGGGAAGAAAAAAAAAAAAGAGAGAGGGAGAGAGGGGGGAGAGAGAGAGAGAGAGAGAGAGAGAGAGAGAGAGAGAGAGAGAGAGAGAGAGAGAGACATGCAGACTGACATGCAGACAGAGCGTCTGACTGACTCTGTGTATTATTGATAACGATGCAACGGCTCCCCACCTTGCTTCATACATGGCGGTGGGAGCGAAGGACGTGCAAAACACATGGAAGAGGATTCGGGTTCACAATATGAAGGAACAGACACAAAAAAATAGCTCAGTGATTGCAGATAATTCTTAGCATTTGTTTCAACTTGCTGAGCGTCACATGGGCGGGGCTTGCCACACAAGACAATAAAATAAGTGCCAGACTATTGTGAGTGACACAATTGTTGTGAGGGGGCATACCCAACCACTCTGCTGCTCCAAATACAAAAAAAACAACCAAATTCTGGGAAATATTTGCAGATGCTATTGACACACATTCTGATGATGTGATCTGACACACATTTTCATAATAGAAAGCAATCTGCTCTGGTCTGAAGTCTGCTTTTCTGAGGCTTATTGAATCACTTTCTAAATTGAGAGTGTGAGTGAGTCATGCAGGAAGACATTAAAATAGAGAAAGCGGGAGACTGCTGAAGGTTTATCATGCCTCTAACGGTGTAAAATAATCGTAAGTCCCAGCTAAACAACCCAGACAGGACTTCAGCTCAGCATGATCACCCAACTTTACTCTGACCTGAGTAGCTCAAGAGAGGGTGACAGATTGTTTCTATTATTTTATTTAGCCTTCATTTAACCAGACAGGTTAGGTTCTCAGCTAACAAGTCTGCACAGCACTTGAAACAAACATCACCACAGCATGACAGCAGTGCTTTAACGAGAAGTTGTATTGACACATAACAGCCACGTATCAGAGTGTTCCAAAGAAGCACTGAAAGAGCTGCCCTTTAGTTTATTGACCACTCTGACAACACCGCTAATCCCGCTAATGTCCCAAATCCAGAGTGAAAAGGGAGAGCGAACGAGACAGAGGAAAGCCAGAGAGGCGCAGATACAGATCGCGCCAGAGAAAAGAAGAAAAGCTGAAAGGGAACCACAAGTGGCCGTTTAAAAGCGAAAACAGTGAAGAACTACAGAATGTTCCAAACCCCCCAAAAAAAAAAATCCTAGAAAGTCCTCAACGATTTCACCCCGCTGCCTGACCCCTCCCTGGGTGACTAGCAGCCATTCTTCAAGCTGCTGCAGAAAACAAGAGTCTTTGTTTCCCGTGGTGTGCTGGACAGTTGTGTCGTGGGTGTTTCCCAGAACTGACCAGATGCGTGGAATTCGAGGGAAGGCTGGCACAGTGCCAGGGGAAGGTGGTGGGAGAGGAGGAGGAGGAGGAGGAGGGAGGGTTTAGGGAATAGCTAGGCCTGGTATTCCTGGAAAAACTCTGCTGCTGTTGACATTGGTTCTACTGGGAGAGACCAGCGCACTAGAGAACCTCACATGCTTTATGCAACCATCACTACCCAGGTTCCCTCGGGCATTTGACACCAGTAATGCCAACACCAGTGTGTATCTAGCGCCTTAGACCGTGAGCTTGAATCACAGTACAGGTTCTCTTGACTGGAGTTGTTCACAACAATGTCAAAAGACATAATTGATTATAGATTATCAATGCAAGGATGAGCAGCCTGATGAACAGAGCTAGAGCCAGTGGCATCAAACCCCTGGAGCCTCGGGATGATCACCGATATAAGTCCTCTTGATTATTGTCATATATAATAATGTGAAAATAAACTGAAAATAATGTTGTTTTTTTTATCAATTATTAATTATACTTTTATTATATTATTATTATTAGAGAAATTAATTGTTTTTGTCTGTTTTATTCAAAACTGTCAGGTATTTTCTCTTTACCTTATTAGCTTTGAGTTATATTGTTTTATTACTGTGTGGCACGGTGGTGAAAAGTACTATAAAAAGACGTTCGTCATTATCGTTCATCAAAACACTGATTCTAAATCATCAAAACTCTGAGACACATTAATGGCAAATTGGAAGTACTTCACCTGCAGAAAAGAAAAATACTGATACTGTGCTGTAACACCCAGAAACATCAATACATAAGGACAAAGGTGGCACTCACTTCAGTGAGACCAATGTTGTGGTCTGGATTAATTCCTTTGTTTCTCAAATGTGGCTTGCTGCTTCCTAAATCACGCTAATTGAAGTTGGTCTGAAATCAATCGATGCCCCTGTGATTTAGAAGCAGGCCAAGTAGGGGAATGCCCAATGAAGAATTTGATGTCAGAGAATACATATTTGATGGCAGAGAATAGCATTTCCTTCACGCCGATGGAGCAGCAACTGGGATGGAATATTATGAGGACCAAACACATAAAAATACTACTGTCATGAATAAAGCGAGAGATCTGGCCTTTGCTGAGCAAATTTGACTGAATATTATGAAATGTGTAAGTTACAGTAATGATTGAACTGATCAAACCGAAAGTAGTAATAGCCTCACTCACAAATGTTAACTTGCACATTCATGTATTGATTTAATAAAGTTGGCTTTTCAGCAGAAATTCAGTTTGTCTTCATATGTTGAGTTGTGTGAATTTCCCAATTTTCTCATATTGTGATAACTTATTTGATTCTAATACAGTGAGAGACATCAAGCAACATCAAATCAACAAGCCCATTGTAACATGGAGAATTGATTCATAACAACAAATGTCAATGATTGAATAGTATAAAAGGCATCAGTTGACAAAAAAAACAGTCTCCTGAACTTGAGTCATGGTGTCGTCCACAGTCAGTAACATTTTCTGAAATATAGGTAAAGTTAAGCACATTAAACCTGCTCCTGACCAGGCTTGGCTCAATACATACCATAATAATGTAACTGGCATCCATTCAAACTTTTACAGATGCACCATTGAGAGCATTCTCTCTGGCTGCATCACTTCTTGGTACGGCAGCTGCTCCGCCCAGGACCGCAAGGCCCTACAAAGGGTGGTGACAACCGCCCAGACCATCACGGGCAGGGTGCTGCCCACCCTGGACAACATCTACCTCACCCGATGCCTGAGAAAGGCATGGAACGTGCCTCGTCCAAAACATTTCATTGTACAGTATGACTGTAAGTGATACTGCACATTTGACAATAAATGACTTGAACTTGAACTTCAAGCTCGCTTCGTGAAACGGTATTATCTGAGACGCTCAGCAGACTTAGAAAGATAAGCACATACTGCACAATCTCACTTATAAAATACCCTCTAGTCCTCCATTCAAACAAGAGATGTGTTAATATGATGTGTATGTTCAACACATCTCTATTACAGGTCTTAACAGTCTTATCAGTGCACTAAAAGATGACAGCCTGTAATTCAACACTTCTCTCCCTCTGAGAGAATCGTTTTCCGTAGTGCAGAAAACGGCTATAGGGCTATAGCTAAAATGGCGTTGCCAGACAGTTATCTTTATTTTTATTTCTCCATTTCTGATGGTCACATCCAGTCCTGGCTGTTCATCTAATACTTCATAATAAGGTGAAAAGGGCAGACTGAGTCTAGCCCACCAGCCCTGCAGTAAGACATTTGATAAACACCAGGCAGCTTTCCAGTGAGTCATTAGCTACTATCACAACACAGAGGAGAGCAATGCAGCCCTAATGGGAAGGAAATATGAGACCAGACATGCATGAGTAAAAATGACTCAGAGCACCTCTTGCTACACCAAACACACAGGACAGGCGGTAGACCTAAATGAGTAAATTGAACTGAGGGTAGTTCTCTTCCAAATGTGAAATGTATACGTGAGGCCGACCCACTCATTTCCTGATTGAGGAGGTTCTGAGAAAAGATCAGAGCTGCTACAAATGATCTTGTACTGGGAAAAGGAGGGGAAGTGTGTGTGTGTGTGTGTGTGTGTGTGTGTGTGTATGAGAGCGAGCGTGAGTATGAACATTTCTGCCTTTTATTCATGTGCAAATGTATGTATCTGCATCTGTGCCTTTGTGTGTCTCTGAGCCTGTTTCAAGTCAGGTGGTCTGCAGCTGTTGGCGGTTCTGTATGTATGTGTGCATGCTTGTGTGTGTGTGTGTGTGTGTGTGTCATGTGCGACATAATGTCTCTGCAGAGAACCTGAGGTAACAGGAGGGTCAAGGTTATTCTGACACTAAAGGTGAAGCACACTTCAGTGGAGTCCAGGGTTCAGGTTTCCTCCCCGGTTTAACCCTAACCTCAATATAACACATAAGCTGCCATGGATGGCCGGTCTAGACCTTCCTGAACCCACCTGACTCCTGCTGCCTGGGATAGCACCTGTGACTCTGGGGTTACACCATGACTCATAGCTGGGAGACATGTGAGTAGTGTTTGTGTGTGTGTGCATGCGTTGGTGTGTATTTGTCTGTCATTGCATGCATATCTACATGCGTGCATATGAGGAAAAGGAAGAAAAAAAACGCATCATCATAAAAAATGAGGTCATGAAGGGAGAGGAAGCTGATGAAGGGACGTGGAGTGTGAAGCCACAACATGCCAACAGTGCTCAGAATAAGAAAAAGGCAGCAGACCTCAGAGAAAAAATGACTCAGTACTTTCAGTGCACTTACATGGCAATTTATTTAGGGCACACAACTATTGAAAGAGGACTTCCAAACCTTCATCAGAGCATATGATGTGCATTTTGTTTTGTTCAGTGTGTCATTTTCCTAAAGTACAAAGTCAATATTCATTATTTATAGCTCTTTGGAAGGATGCACTACTTTTTTTTTTTTGTCTCTTTGAGTGTGCTCATCGATTAAGACAGGGTGTTAAAGGGGCCATCAACCAAAAAGGAAGGAGAAAGGTTTACAACTTCCAGGGACAAACTTATATATATTAAACTCTAACATAAAACGTAGATACATATAAAAGAGCAGCTCAGGTCACCCTCTCCTCCCTGAATCACAGCCCCCGTCTTCGTGCTCCCTCTCTCCTTAGCTCTTACCTTGATTATGTTCCTCTCTCACATGATCATCCTGTGGTCTCGTGAGTATCGTAAAGGCACTAGGGCCCTGACTCTAACACTCCTCACTACTGGGACTTTTAGATAATTCTATCGTTGCACTGACTGAGTTGTTCTGGATACGACTGTCAGGAAAACTGTAATATTAATGGAAGTGTTAATGTAGATTTAGAGATGTATATGTGTGAGACTGCACGTGTTTATGTGTGTGTTTTGTTTTTGTATGTGTGTATTGGTGTTTGCATGCATTTTTGAGGCAGACAGGTAGAAAAAGTGAAATAGTGAAGAAATAGAGAAAGGAGCTGAAGGCTACGCCTACGGCAGATAGAGACTGGGGAATGGGAAAAGAGTTATATCTACCAGGAACAGACCTGTATAGGCCTGTGGAGCTGAATGCTGCCCGCAATTGAGCAGGATGAGATGGGTGGACAGCAGCAGTGTTTTAAAGGACTGCTAAGCCATCCTGGAATGAAGTGAAATGACCACATGTCACAGAGAGATGAGAAGTGAGAGGGAGGGCACAGGCAGAGTGAGAAACAGTGCAGAGAGTAAGGAGAGAGAGAAAACAGAGTGTGTCGTTCTAAGAGGAATATTTCAGGGTGGTAAATGGAGCAGAACTCTATTCCAGCCCCTCTCTTAACCTCCCCTAGTGTCTCATCCTCTGCATGCAAAGCATGAAGCCCAGGAGAGACAGAGAAAAGAGAGAGAGACAGAGAGAGAGAGAGAGAGAGAGAGAGAGAGCTGAAAGAGACAAGCTTCATGACGGAATAACCCTGAATAAAAAGCTAAGACATTTTGCTCAAGCATTACGTTTGACATAAAAGAAGAAAACACCCAGGCACTTAATAATAATACCAAGTAGTGAAAATGCGGTATATTCACAATAAATGAAGTCTGATCAATTTCCAGGTCAAAAGGTCAAATGCCAAGGTCAGGACTGCCACAGCTGTAAAGATCCACGTGGATCTGACCCGGCTCACCCAGGAAACCACCTGGATGCCATCCTCAGCACCCACCCGCCACCAAAACAGTTTCCTCCTCGACCAGCAGGGGTCAAGCGCAGTACAATCACTTCCAAAATGTCTTCTTCTCTGACTCGTCACTCCTTACCGTACCAGAGAGTTGGCTCGCACTGCGTCTCGTGACCACCTTCCT
Source organism: Gephyroberyx darwinii (assembly GCA_900660455.1). NCBI lineage: Eukaryota > Metazoa > Chordata > Actinopteri > Trachichthyiformes > Trachichthyidae > Gephyroberyx > Gephyroberyx darwinii. Next base: position 10,072 of record CABFOQ010007950.1, read on the forward strand.
CTCTGCCGGGCCCCCCTGTGTCCCTGGCCCAATGCCAACGTCCCCCCTGAAGCCTAAACCCTGATCCCTCACAGACTTAACTGACGTCACCTGGTAAATGCTTGAGTGCGAGAGGCTGCAAGGGCTCCAAATTGTATACATAGAATATGTATACATAGGTGTATACACACGAAACCAAAACATGTTACAAATGATTGTAGGTTTGGGACTTTTTATTTTACGTTTTTAACTTTCTTCACGGCCAAGGCACTTAAGGGACCGACTGCCTGATCTGAAGTCTTCCAGGCTCGTGTCTTACAGAGCGGACGAGAGGTGATTGTCAAATAATCAATTTACTCGTTTTTGTAAAACAGCATCATGAAGCAGAAATTAAAAGAAATGGTTGATGAATAAACATTTGTCCTTCCATTTGTTTACCGTTTTTTTGTAACACTTCCGGGGTTCCCCTGGTAACCCCATATTCCTCGTCACAACGCTATGAACTGTGGGTAATTCCCTCAGGCAAAGTCTGCAGAAATGCGGACTTACGGAAAGTGTGCATAAAGGGCTCAAAAAGTCTGCGAGAGAGCCCTCATGCACTTGACGATTTGACAGCGGGACAGCCCTAAACCCTCGCGGACTTAGCGGGAATGCACCTCAAAGTCTGTGAGTGTGGACATTGGGATTGGGCCTCTTTATTCTGGCAGCTGGCAGGTAAGTGGCTGCTTGCTGATGTGGCACACCTGTGGTCTCCCCAACCTCTGAGGAGCTGGCAGTGGTAATACTGGTCGTCTACCACTACACCTGGTTGGCGCTGGTTAGCCACTGGGTGCTGGTTTACATGCTGCTGGCCCACAATATTAATATAAGTTACTCAGGCTCTTTATTTGTGTGTGTATGTCGTTGGTTGTATGGATCAATGTAACTGTGTGTTTTAGTATTTTAACCCTGAAATCGTCTCTTTAATAGGAAAGGAATCTTTAGGTGTAGATGGAAAAGATCCATCATCCGTCATGCAAGTGTTTCACAAAGGTTCAAAAGGTGGAAAAATGCTTTAAATGGGACCATTCTCACTGCACACATTATGGACACAAAACACACACACACACTATGGCCTCCATCAGCTAACACCGTGATATCAGGAAGCGTACTGCGCGCTTATACGGCATACTTGCTTTTTAGACATTATGGACATTATGCAGCAGCTCCATCGGGTAGCATATCTGAGAACATGCAGTACATTCTTTGGAACGTTATCAGGCGGTTCTGATGGTGTAATACCGCCGGCTGGCAGTGAGATATGAGATACATACAGTACATTCTTAGGCTCATTCTCATTATGGTGCAACTCCGCTGGGTAACACTCAGATATCAGTCAGTATGAGAGTTTTGGGGTGATGCACTTTGAGATTGCCTGCGTGGCGGCGCCTCTATAATTAGTCTTGCTGAAGTCATCAAAGTGCACCAGCTAAATGGAGCAGAGCGGCTCCGACAAACCCTCCACCTTTCACACAACAAACGGCTAACTGCTGGGAGAAGGAGAGGAGAGGGTCTACCTTTTACACAGCGAGTGCAAGAGAGAGAGAGAGAGTTTGATAAAGGAAAGAAACAAACAAAAGGACATTGAAACACATTATCTAACAGAACAGCAGACACATTTCCATGTTTCTGTCAATACTGTGGGCCTTAGTGGAGAGCCTTGACCTGCTTATTTTTAGATCCATTACATCCTCTGTGGCGCTTGTCCAGTTAAACAGCACAAGCTTTTATAGAGGCAACAAAGGGTGCAATAACATGAATGTGCGCCTTCACTGTGTGTGTCCGTGTGCGGTTCGACAGAGCCAACAAGGAAGTAAAACATCAAGCTCTTTCCTCCACCAAAACTTGTTCAAGTAGTTTCCTTGGGCCGTGGAACTTTCAGAAACAAGACAGCACAGCGAAATGAACCAGTGAAAAACACTCTGAGCTCATTTCAACAGCACATCCTGACGCAGGAATGGATTCATGGATTCAGCAATTTCTACCTCATTTTCTGCATGTCCTGCTGTGTGTGCCCAGAGAAGGCGAAGTGCTCTACTGCTCCAGACAGAAAAAAAGAGGGTTGAAGACCCCGGCTGTAATCACTGGAACAAGGAGATCTGCTTCAGCGTGACAGCTTATGGCTGCTCGTTTTGTATGTGTCACTGTTGTTGTATCCCTAAGGCTTTTGTAGATCAACAGGTATGTAGACACTCAGTCACTCACTGAAGTGATAGTGAGCATTTGTTTTTTATACAGCAGTGGTTTTCAATCATGTGCCATGCTGGTTTTCATTCCAACCAATCACTACACTTCCTGATTCCACTGATTAGCTACTCCTCTGTTTGACGTTGTGCTAATCAGCTGCTGTAGTGTTTGGTTGGAATGGAAACCTACATCCTCTACCACTCCATGGTACATGATTTACAACCCCTGGTACATTATAGATTGGAAGTTACAAGTATCATGTGTACCAAGAGTCATAGACTTACTTCCATTGGTTCATAGCATCCCAATGATCGTGTCAGACTGAGTATCCCATGTATCCCTGAGGAGATCCACCACCCACCAGCTCAGAGCTGTAGCCTGAACAATGGAGCAGCTGGGGACTGCAGATGTGAAGGCAGAACTGGTCCCACTGTGGTGTGTGTGTGTTTGTGTTTGTTTGTAACACTGTGCAAGCATGCAAGCTGTGTGTTTTGTGCATGCAAGTACATGAGGAATGTGTGTGTGTGTGTGTGTGTATATCTGTTCTCTTGTTTCTATACTTATGAGGTCCAAATACCTTCACAAGGATAAAAAGATCAGGAGAATCCTCCAAAGTGAGTTATTTTAGGGTTAGTGTCTGGATTTAGGCTCAAGGTTAGAATTAGGATTAGGTTTAGGTTATGATGAGTGTTAGAAATGTATTGGTGAGGGTTAAGGGTGAGGGGATGAATACCCTCCATTTAAGGTCCTCACAAGTATAGCAATGCAAATGTGTGTGTGTATGAGTGTGTTTGTGTGCGTGCACTATATGTGTATATATAGCCATGGGCCTCACGCCTTCATCAGAACTGCAGAGGCCTCATCAGCTCTTTCGTTCCCATACGGTTCATGTTCAGCCATCGCTCATGCCCATATTGCATGATTGCACTGGAGGACCAACATAATCAGCCATAATGCATTACAGATGTTATGGGTGTTTTTAAAGCCAATACTACAGCCCTAGGCAGCCATATATGAAAACCCATCTGTGCACGGATGTCAATGTGTGTGTGTGTGTGTGTGTGTCTGTATGTGCAGCCGAAAAACAAGGCATGATCAGACTGAAACATTATGAATTAAGGTCACATCTACAGCTCAGGATGTGTGATTTATGTTCCCCTGCCCTGCCCTGTCACTGACTAATCACCTCAACAGAAAGAAACAGGTGCAAACTGATTTGCTGAAAAGCGATTTCACAGATGAGGCACTTTGAATTTCCCATTAAACATGGGCGGGATAAAGTCTAAGCCAGCAGTGACATGTAAATAATACAGTTCACATGATCTGAACAAGAGCAGACACCCATTTAAATCCCTGCAAGATCTGCCGCCACCCTCCTGATCCTCCCCATAACATCTCCCATTGTGTCCAACATCTAATATCAACCATGAGCTGCTGCTAAATGAAGACTGGTGGCATACCGCAGTCAGGAATTTGCAGGGACTGCCCGCTCTTGAGAAATAGGAAATGAAACATGCGAAGGCTTGGAAGCTGTGTCAGATTCTGGGTATTCCTGTGGTCTGGTGCTCGCGATCCTGCGGCGTGGGTCTTTAATGCCTAATGGTGGAGAACGCCGAGCTCTGGTCACGACAGGAAATGCCTGCTAGGTGGAAGATTCGTCCAAAAAGCATCTGTCCAGAAGTGTCAACTACACAAGGTCTCCCTGAGAAGTGGATTGGTGCATGGGTAGACAATCATCATCACCACACTAACTTGGTTTGAATCCAGTCCATGGCAGTCGTAAGTCCTTGGTGAACTGCCTGCATTTAATTTGCCAATGCCTTCTAATACAAAGATAATTGCTGCTGTTTATATTTTAGTATTTCAGCTAACAATTTACAGAAAATACTGTCTAGGAAACTACAAGTGTTGGCAGGATTTTTAATGGCTAGATGCATGTGCCTAAACAAACAGAAATTGGCCATTATAAGACAATTACATAATAAAAATAGAGGCAGAGATATTGACACATTGTGTTTGTGTGTGTGTGAGTGTGTGTGTGTGTGTGTGTGTGTGTGAGATCGGAA
>CABFOQ010007953.1:16588-54413 GCA_900660455.1 Gephyroberyx darwinii
ATTATATCATCACAAGCAGCACATGCAGCTTGGGGTAGTGCATTAATATGAATGACATATTAGCTAGTTGTCTTTTCATGAGCTGGCAGTATAATGGTGAAACAGATTTATATTTTGAAACTGCACTCAAGTGAAATCAGAACGTCCTCATCATCAGTCATCAGTCCAGGTCTCAGACTGATACTGGTTCAAAAGCTTTTGCGATGATGCTAAGCTGGTGTGTACCATTCACCTAACATACAAAGGGCTTAGGTGATAGCATACATTGTCATGAACTGGACACACCGAGAGGTGAAATCATCATTCTTCTTGTCGTGGATGGAGGACTTACCAGCTAGAGCCATGGCCTTGAGCTCATTGGGCTCGCTGGGGTTGCGGTGCAGCTTACGCTTGGACATGGAGGAAGACTTCCCCAGGTTGAAGAAGGAGCGCCAACTACCCACAGGAGACTTCTTGGATTTAATGGGAGGCCTCTTCCTATGATTGAAGAATGCGGATGCAAGAAGGTGGACAAGCAGGCAGGGATGAGGACAGGCATTAACAGGTTTATTCTGATTAATACAAGATTGTTTCACTGAGAACTCTCACTGACATTTCCTTAGAGACAGGGATGAAAAATCAGCTCTTGTTTTCAGCCAAATATATGCCATCCTCTCCCTGTCTTGTTAGTAAGCATATCACACGTAATCATAAAGCCATATGTTGCATTTTTGTTAATGGAAGGACAGTGGTAACCATAACCTGCAGAGTTTATCTAATAGTCACAAAACAAATCACAGTATGAGATTGTGCAGCTCTGGCTGTCTCACAAAAGTGTATTGAGTAATGTTGAAAATATTAAGAATAAGTAGAACACCGACTTATTGAACTATTTAATGTTTGTATTTATGATATAGATCATTGTTTGTCCCTTTTGTTTCACAGAAGAACTGACAAATGCAACATTTGCAGCCTGTGTTGCTGGTATAAACGAGAAAGCCCATGCCAGAAAGAAGCTTGGGATCCTTCAAATTCTACAATATGCACCATGCAGATCGGGATCTCTATTCACATTACATGAGTCCTCTACTGACATTTTTGGCTGGTAATGCATTGTATCTCATTATATCATCACAAGCAGCACATGCAGCTTGGGGTAGTGCATTAATATGATATGACATATTAGCTAGTTTTCTTTTCATGAGCTGGCAGCATAATGGTGAAACAGATTTATATTTTGAAACTGCACTCAAGTGAAATTAGAACGTCTTCATCATCAGTCATCAGTCCAGGTCTCAACTGATACTGGTTGCCAATCACTGCCTGCAGTCTCACCACCAACCAGCAGAGGGAAACACATTCTAGCGTTATTGTTTAATCATACCAGAGAAAAAGCTCTCTTTCAGAAACAGTTTGCGTGTCTGCTAAGGATCACAACTTTACTTGTATCCTATGAGAAAACTGCCATCTCCTCTTCAATTAAGCTGGCTGAAATTCAATTTATTTACCAAGATTTACCCCTTACCCCTGGTTCACAACACTACACCCAGTAATTTAATCAAATGAGAAAGAGAGAGCAGGAACATACCTTTCGGTAGGAAACTCGATGACCGTGTGGAACTTGCCCTGCAGGGCGGCAGGACCTTCGCCCACCTCAATGTACTTGCTGTCTTCAGTTACTGGCGAGTTGATTTGCGCCTGAGTCCTGGCCTGGGCCTCCTCTAGGCTCAATAGTTTAGTGGAGGGAGACGAAACCAGCAGGGACTTGGGCCGCGACAACGAGTTGTGACCTGGAAGTGTGGAAGGAGTATGACAATAATGGTTGGAAGGAGCAGCGGGTAGTGAAAAGAGGTCACTGTTATGAATAAAAAATTTTAAAAAAATTCTCAGCTATACAGCGGTATCCTCAACAATAAAAACTTGTCTACCTGCTCCCTCTCGTATGAGTGAGCTGAGTTTAGTGCTGAAGAGGACGTCCACGTGGTTGAGAATGAACTCCACCACCACCGACTGGATTCGGACTTCCATGAAGGCTGCCGTGCCGCTGAAGCACGCCGACTCAATCTGTTTTGACCTGACACAACAAGGGATGGGAGAGATAACTTTGATTAAAATGCACTTTTTTTAATGTATTAATTTCTACCTATTAAAGAAATTAAATATTTTTTTCTATATTTAATAGGTAATCTAGGATATTGACTGAAGACATAGTCCAAATTTGATTTAAGTGGTTACATTTAAAGTTACAGAATTTTTGTAACAGCTATGAATTTTGACACATGGTTTCAGATTAGCTCCAGTTAAGACATCATAGCTAGACTTGGTCTTGATTGGTACCCTTCCATAAACAGCCTTTCAGGCAGGTTTGTTTCCTTTAAAAGTAAGGGAGCTGGTACTGTCTGCTGACCAGGGCCCAGTATGGTGACTGTTCTGTGTCTGAGAACTTATTAATATACTACATTTATTTCAAAACATGAAGCACATTATTCTTATCCATTAACATAGTCAATTTGAAAAATGTATTAAAAGTAAATGGGAACTTTAAATCTAATACCAAATCAGAAAATGTTTGGATGCAAATGTACAGTATAACTACGACTATGAAAAACAATATAATATGCAAACCTTCTATACAAGGCTACAAAGCTTGCAACATAAAGCTTAAGATAATCATTTTCTAGAGCAGGACTTCATCTGACCTCAGCAGGTTGGGTGCCCATACAATAGCCAGGTTCTTGCTGTGCATGTTGGTGATGTAGCTGAATGCGGCCAGATGGGAAAGGTGTCTCATGAGGAACTCCAGAGTCCTATGAATCAAATATTCATTTATACAACTTTAACTGGCTTTTAGAAGCAATGAGCACACTAAATGTCACTCCAAAATTAGCAAAGAACAGAAAATTCAGCTGATCACTGCCAACATTAAGGTCAGCTGGTTCTCTATTAAGGTGTTCGTTTCAACACAAACCTGCTTATAGCACTAAAACTACTTCATCTTGACACTAATATACCAAAATGACCTACACAACTGATTATATTATAACTATTATAACTAATTATAGCCTTGGACTTGTGTGTGTGTCCTGGCATTTCCCGTAGCTGCCATCGGGGGGCAGTGTGCCTCTACACTGACCTGTAATGCGGCGGAGGAAGCTGCTGAATGACGTCATGGATTTTGATGAGTCGTTCTTCGTCCGTTGCTGCTGATACAGCCTCCTAGAAGAAAGCAGAATGGGAAAGATGGAGAGGGGGGATAGATAGTGGGATGTATCGGCTTATCAACACTCAACCCGTCCATTTGACACCTCGGTTTCACGCTGCTACATTGAGCAAGAAGGTTCATCAGTCTGCAACCACCCTTTCCTCTTTCCTCCCTCTTTCTTCCCCCTCTTTCTTCCCCCTCTCCTCGGCTGCCATAACAACCAGCAAACATTTACTCCATCTTCAGGGACGGCTCTGTTGTACTTGGAGAAGATTTTTATTCCAAGTCACCCAGAGAACAGTTCGCTGCATTTGTAATGGCAGGGTGCATAGAGTACAATGCTATTATTTTAGGAGTGTCTATGACCCATTACTTGAAGAAATTAAAGTTGAAGAATTCCGAGATAGACAGAAATCAAGTTAGACAACGTACAATTTATAATGTCAACAAAGCCCAACCAGTGTCCTTTGGGGTTAACGAATGTCCTTGGGGCATTATGAAATGCTGAAACGCAAAACAACTCCAAAATGTGCCTTAATACTTAGCAGGTCACTTACGCCCCACACATTAGTGTAAGAAAGTGATGTGTGTGTGTGTATGTGCTTACAGAGAATTTCTCATAGAGCTGGTAGGTGAGCAGGGGGTTGGGCAGCTCTCTGAAGTAGAGCTTGCACAGCGAACCAACACAGTGGATGTCCTGGATGTATACATCTTTGGTCAGGTCGGGGATCTGCTCTGAGTCAAATTCATGCCTGGAGAAAGAGAGAAAAGGGAATGAAGACAGGGTCAGCTTGTGAACTCATTCTCAAGGAACACTTGTCAAATGTAACCACTGAATTCCTGCTGAACATTTGACTGATGGATGAATGAAAAACAAAAAAAACCCCCAATCAATAATGTTTTCAACAAGACAAAAAAGACTGGTATTTCCAGTGTACCTTCACAACCCTTTCTGAATCACTGCCCGTTTTCTACATTAAGTTTCAAACTAAATCAAAGTTTGCAGTAATCTCTTCTCTAAGCTACATACAAACAGTGAAGCGGGTTGATGTGATCCCAACGAAAGCCAGGTCTGGAAGTGCATTTATAAGTGCCAGGCAACAAATCATTTTGAATCTTCTTCCACTACTTCTTAATCTTCTTTCGTACACCGAGTACAATCCTGTGCATCTACATGTAAACCTTTGCATTTGGCTTGTACAGCTCTCACAGCTTACTGCAGAAAAAAATCCAATTATAACCCCCATAATATGTATACGACACATTTCTTTCAAATGGTTGAAAATGAATGCCTGTTAACATGTGGGCAAGGAGTAAACCCTCATCATCACATGGCCATGAAAAGGATAAGGATAATTTTTTTTCTTTAACAATAGCAGTAATACTGGATGCAGATCAGACTATCAATCTTAGATTTGTGAGCAGACATTCCTGCAAAAGGAGCATGAATAGTGTCGAGATAGTTTTTGTGTAGAGACACAATAAAAAAAAGGAAATGGTAATGCTGTTTAATTGTAGCTTTTATGAATGATACACTATTTAACAGATACTGTGTTGTGTGTCCTACCGCAATTTCTGGATATTCGAGGCGATTCCAGAGAGGCGGTAGATACCGTCCACCACACCATGCTTCTCAATGAACTCTGTGCAGCTCTTGAGGACCTGGGGAACTGGGAACAGAAAAACAGCATGTCATCACAGACACCTCTCTTTCAGTCAATATTTGTCCAGTACTTGCTGAGTGCTGCAAGGTCAAGATGTGGCTCTTCTCTTTTTGAAGTATGTGTAGTCAGGGGCTTACCAGATAAGAGGTTGCAGAGCTCAAAAGAATATCGACTTGTGCAAAATATTTTTTTATGGAAAAGCACTTTCCAAGTGGTTGGCCACAGGAAAGTAGGCCTTTTAAAAGTTTCTAGATTTTTTCCCCATTACGATTACATGGAATTTCAGGATTTCCAAAATAGGGAACATTTTAACCTTGTAAATATGTCTTGGCGAGTGGCGTGTAAAGTGGCATTGAATATGTCTTTTCAAGTGCTTCACAAACATTTTATTCCTTTATTTAAAGTGTGTCAATGCCTTCAGTTGGCCTAAACTGTTTCTATCTAGTTGCAGTTTCCTACATGACGACCACAAAACACCCAGTTAAAAGTGCAGAAAAAACACAGCAGTTAGCTGAGGTAACATGTTCTTGCCTGTGAGAGTCACATCCACCCAGGCTTCAAGCGCAATGCCAGTGGCTGTATGTGTGTGATTGAGAGACAGGAATAACCTCTGAAAAACACAGAGCTGTTTCATTCCACTTTAGCAACCGTGAATCATAAACACGTGTTATTTACCAGTGTGTGTATTAAAAGATAAGGAGTGTGTGTGTGTGTGTGTGTAGTAGCAAATGTCAATGTGCATTAGGAGGTTTCCCAGGCCTCCCACTCCTCACACATCATGCAGAGGATGACAGAGAGTGGGACCTTTGCCGAAGCAGCTGTTCAGACAAATTCCACACATAGCGGAGGAGAAAAGGAGGAGAGATTGAAGAGGACTAGAGGGTAAACCGTTTTCCAGCACAGGAGGTTTGCACTTGACAGTGGAGGTGGATAACCCACTCCAGGTTCTTTAAATACATTGAAACAAATGGGATATTATGAATGTCTACTGATTGTTAAGATATTCCATATATAAGTATTTATCGGGTATCAATGCTGTAGACGCTACAAGAATTCAACCCCTTATGAACCGTATTTATTTTATGTTAACTTTTTAAGTTACAAGTCAACTACAAGTCATAGTCATGCTTCTGGTTTGTTCTCTCCCCACTACATCAGTTACCATGAACTCCTCACAGGTCATGAGAGCAGGCAGAGTACCTTGACCCTGAAGTGTGACCAAATGGCTTATCTCTATATGTCAAGGCAAGCTAAGCTCTACAGAGAACATGTTTGACGACTCCTTGACCCATGAAGGTGTGACCACAATGAAGAACCCAACCTGACCTGGTACCATAAGCCTGTTAAATGGACAAGACCGTTTTGCCAATGGATGTTAAGATAAATACATGATCCACTCTTCCTTAGCGAAGTGTATGTTAAACAATATGAATGGATGACACAAAGGAACCACCCAAAGAGGTTTGAGCCAAAGGTTAAAGACAGACCTTGTAGGATGGGGATAACAGCTGTCAGGCCTGCAGATGTCGCTGATAACCACTGTATTCACTCTGGACATTTTGGTCCCAATGAAATGAATCAGTACAATGAAATATTGATTATTTGTGATATTCTCAGCAAAGTCGGCCGACAATTCTTGCTATGGTTGACCACCTTGCCTATAAAGCGCTGCGGGAAACCCTGACTGAGCTGAGTTAAATGAAGTTAGGGTTTTAAAGAAAAATCGTAAATGAATGCAAAAAATATAGCAGAGTTTTGTTTATATAGATGGTCGCTTCACTTATGATGATACCAACTGGAGATTGTAGTTTTCCCACATTTTTATTTACCGCTACATCATTGCCTGTGGTCCTACATTTGAAGATTTTAGGTATCCTGCCATAAGAAGTGAGCATTTGCTACCGTCTATGAAGGCAGTAGAAGCCAAAGGCTAATTTGAGAGTCAGGCAGTCAGTTACTTGAAAAATAGCCACTGGTGTCTTTATGTCTTCGTGTGAGTGCAGGTCTCACCATCATGGCCTGAGTTGAGGAGGTGTTCTCCCAGGTCACAGCCGAACACCCTCTCACGGAGGATGCCCCTCTGCTTCAGCTTCTGCTTGGTGGGCCTCGACTTCATGAAGGTACGCAAGAAAGTGATCAGTTTCCCGTGCTTCTTAGAAACTGAGGAAGGAAGGCAGGAAGGAAGGACACACATAAAACATCATACTCTCAAATACACACAAAGTTGTTCAAACCATCTTAGATGCCTTGCACACCTGTTTACTACACTTGTGGTGCGACTGGCTCAGTTTTCAAACAAGGTCTTTGTGAACTGCAGAGCTACTATCCATGCATTGGGATGAAACCCCATATGAGCCACTGAAGTTTGTCCCACTGTGGATTTCAACCTCATTCTAATGCAAACCCCTCCATTATGCATGTGTAGTTTCCTTGAAGCGTGAGCTTCACTCTTAAATACCACCTCCCAGGCAACTACAAAGGAATCCTCCTCATCCAATACTAGTATCCTTTGCCCCTCTTCAATATAAAACGTAGCAGACCTATTTGAAAACCAAAACTGCATTAATCAGATAATGTGTCTGGGAAAAGGTCTTAAGCTTCTTAAAGTACAGACCAGCTGTTTTCTCCCTTTTGGAGTGAAAAGCTACAAGAAGTGAGGGGAACAATGTAGCTGACAGACACAAACATTTGATAAAAAAAAATCTCTACAGCAAATCTTAACTGTCAACCACTGGTGAAATTGCAGGCAGAGCATTCTTTTCCCTTTGGGTCAGTTCACTTGCTACTGTTGTGCAAGTGGAGGAATCTTGCCTCATCACAGCACTAATTCCCATTTAACTGAACATTCAGTACAGTACCTATATGTCACCCATCAGTCATGGTAGAACAGACACACTGTAATCTTTTTCTGGTATAACCAGTTAAACAATATATAGCCCCTCAAACTTGTCCCATAGCACACTAGTCTTTCCTAATCATGGCATTTGCTTTAAACCTCCTTCTTGTAAATCTGTCACTCAATATTAAATGGATGTATTGCTGCTTGCTAGGGGTTAATGAGCAAACTGTAGGGTAAAACAATGTCTTACTTTCACCTCTCACTCATCTGCACACCCAAATTCACTATTTAACTTTATTCTAGTATTCAGAGCCCTGGGTTTGAGATACAACAAAGCCCTCTCTCTGTGGAGGATGGAGATCCTGCTAATCCTGATCATTTTCCTGCTAAACCATTAGTATCTAAAACTCTTCAAGCAGCATCAATCACTCTGTCAGTCCTCTCCGAGTCTCTCTGCCTTCATTGGACATAAAAGCAAGAAATCTCAAAGAATCTAAGAGAATATCCTCTCTGGTCTTTGTTTTCTCTGTGTTCTTGCTGATGTCTCTGATCCGCCCTCGCCTTTTCCCACTGTTCTGACTAAAGTAATTCTCTTCTAAGATCTCACCTTTCTAGTTGTCTCTCTTTAATCCTTTACAGACACTTCAGTGAACTCGTATCATGATGACCTTCACGATGACTTTGTCCGACAACTTTGCATGGTCTTCCTTCAATTCGCAATCCTCTAACAGCGCATCTATCCTTTCCAAATCTTCCACACTATTAACAGGAACGTGCCAATGATCCTATGATCTGACACATTTAAATTGAGAGTGCACACAGTCTCACTAAACACGTAATAATCTAGGAACACTCTCTGGAGGTTTTCTATTTATTGACAACTTTATCCAATCCTGTGCTATCCGATCTGTGATCATGGTATTTTGCCATGTTACTACCTACTACTATCTTTCAAAATAAAGTGATCACACTAGGGTCTCCTTTCTGAGAAGCTCTGGGGTAAAATGGAAAAACTGCTGTGGCCCATTATTTTTCAAATTCCAGGGCACATTCTTCTCACTGATTATAAAGACAGTCGCAGTCAGAACCATTCCACTTCTCTTATGGGTTTCACAGACTTGACACATCTGTGTTTTACCTGCTCCAGCGCCTCATGGGGATTTGAAAGAAGCAAACGAATACGCAGATTGCATTTGGAATTTGTTTAAATCTTTGATCTCGATACACTTTAGATTGCTGAGAGGTAATTTTCCTAAAATGGGGTTCAAACTTGGCACCTTTGCTTTAGTAGTTCTAACCCTTCACCCACTCAATGCCCCCTAAGGCACTTTGCACTATCAGATTGTGGATTGGATTTTCCTGTTTCAAGTTTTTGTACACAGCTTTTAGTTAAATGATTTTTTGGATGATGTTCAAAGCACACACTACAGTCCCAAAGTTAATACGCCCCTTGCCAAGACAGCTACTTCACTATTCCCAGTAAATAACTGATGTATGAAACAAACATTAGAATCCCAAGTTTCTATTCTGTGCCATTGACGAGAGTTGCGCGGCTGCAAAATCAATTCTGAATCAAAAGCTGGCCTCCGAGGCAGCATCCACAAACAGGATCCATCGTTCCATTTCAGGGAAAACTGGAGCTTCAATTTGCCCCTCCGGGAAAAATTTCTTTTGTGCCGCTGTACCCACAGACAAAACCGCTGAGGCAGCTTTGTTTACTCACTGTTGAGGCATCAAAAGGGCCTTCAATATCATGTAGGGGGCTGACGCTGCAACTGTGTTGGTTTACACTGACACGTCGCTTTTATTTAGGAGCCCAGATCGACTCTGAGCCATGAGGAGGAAGAGTGCGACGGCAAGCACGACTTTCCAGAAAATGAACTGAAACTCACATCTGCTTACTGTCAGTCCAGATGACAGCCTCAGGGCCAGCGGCTCTCCGGGCATGCTGCAGCACCCAAACAAAAGTATAGCACTGACAAACTTAATGCTGAAATCCAGCAGGGTGAAAACCATATCGTTTAAGTATAGGACCGGATGGAGCCCTGAAATTCTCTTCTGCAACATTAATTCTAAGATTCATAGCTCGGGGAAGGGGGCTGAACACAAGCAGCTGGGGTTAGCCACTTTTCTAAGAGTGTTTTCTGCAACGGTCTGGGAAGGTTTTACATAAATCTCATGGTATTGTGTGATATGCGATAGAGGCAGCTGAGTCATCACCAGGGGGGTCAGAGTTGCTCTTCTGGTGAAATGGATTCCTAAATGCTCTAGTTGGGGGTGGAGACCCTGATGGTCACAGTCAGGGAAAGTAAGGGCCAACAGCCTTGGCCTGACATCTGCATGTATAACAGATAACCCCCAGAAGCAGCAGAACTAAACAAAGTGAAGGTCTGGGAATGCTTGAGGAGCTGACAGGTTTCAACTGGAGTATTTAAAAACAAACAGTGCTCGAGTGATTTTGTTAGTCTGCCTAGGCCTTTTCCCAAGAGAACACAGTCAGAGGTTGGAATATGATGAGTGAGTGCAGGATGAGGAGAAACTAGGCCAAGCATTACGACAGCAACTATTACATGTGTAATGGCAAACATCACGTTCTCTTCCTCTGCTCTGACCCCAAACCAACTGCCTCATTCCAGTCAATTAGGCAGTGTTCTTCACAGGATGCACACTAATCTCTTGACTTAATGGCAAAATTAAAGGAAAATTCTGCCTTCATAACAACACAACAGATTGTCGCTGCTCCCCAAAGCAGAGCAGTGGGACAATGGAGCAAATCAGCAAACTCCACCTTGAGATATTTGATACAATTACTGTGCATACCAGTTCTCCCTGAATACAGAAGAACCGAACCAAAGGTAGGTGTGACCTCAGCTCCTCGGGGGTTTCACAATGTTGTCATCTAAGCTCAGCCTCTTCACTTGACTCAGCATCCCCCCCGAGACTGAACACCCATGTAGGAGCGGAGCAGCAAATTTAAACTGCCCTTCTATCGTTTTAGTATGTCCATCAGTTCAAGTCTCCGTCATTGTTTAAAAATCCTCTCTAAAGATGCCTTTGATGATGCTTAGTGTAAAGTAACAACAATGTTTTAGAGATCAAAAAGCCTTCAATGTATCCCATTGCCACAATTTATCTTGACTGCCAAATTTGATGGATTTTCTTTCTGAGGAGTTTATCTTTTACAACTACCAAAGAAACTCTTGACTGGCCAATTTAACAGACAGTTAGTGTTGCTCCCTGATCATTGACATTGGCAATGGACATAAAAATCCGGCACTGGGTCAGGTCTTCCTACCAGCCACTCGTCTACAGATAGGCCAGTGTGGGAGGAGGCCACTTCGATAGTGACACTGTTTACATAACTTATCAAGCCAGAGAACCAAGAGAAAACTTCTACTGGGAGACACTGTGTTAACACAATAGGTGCTACACATCAACACGTCATAACCATCTCCTGCTGGTATTTTTAGGGGGCGGTTTCGTGTCTAGTGTAAACAACAGAGCAGTGTCTGCCTATTAAAAGGGTGAGTGACAGTGACCTCTGTTCGGACATGAGAACTTAAGTGTGTGGTAATAGCGGGAGCAAAATGGCTTATTGTTCAGTCTCTGAATGCCCTTCTGAACACAACTCTAGTGGAGGGAAGAGAGGACAGAGGGGCTACGTCAGCTGGGCCGTGTGTGGTCTCACCCAATAATTAAATTTAACTGCAGCGGGAATGAAAGAAATCAGAATTCCTCTATTTTTCAATGTTACTTGTACTAAGAAGTTGTCCTGGTAGACTTGAGCCTGATAGGTCAAACATAAATAATAATGCAAAGATCAAAAATCAAATAAAAAATGAAAGAAAATGAGTACACATATGGTTATATTTACACGTGCTACAAGTGTAAAAGAACAAACGTAGCTTTTTCCTTTTCAATAGCAGCCTCAATAAATATCTATAACATATCAGCACCAACTACTAATCATACCAAAAATAATGTTCAAACCACGGAGCAGCATGATGGGACCTAAAACCACTTCTTGCTATACTCAATTAAGAAACCAGAAGTAGGCTAATCTAAAAGTAATGAGCAACTAATGGCCTTTCATAGACTGGTAATCTGTCTTCAGACAAGTTTAGGACTATATTTATTTATTCATTTAAGTATAGATTTCAAAAAGCTTAATTACTTTGTCTACTTATAGCATGGTTCCTCCACATACTGCATTTCAAAAGTCCCTAGTTTTCCAAAACCTTTATCTCTTGGCTTGATTTCAAGATTTTTGTTTTTGTTCAATGAGATAATGGGGATATGACTAGGCCTTATCACACTGTGGTGAAGAACGTGACGACTACTCATAAGAGTTATTACAACATGTGACTTGACAGTGAATGAGGTAGTCATATGTATTTGGGGACTAAGCAGTATTTTCAGAGCAAAAAGTGTGGAAAATACTCCTCCTGGATTTACCAGGACATGGAAATTACCCAATTTATTTCCCATACTTTTCCAGACGTAGGAGCGCCTTCAAACTATAGCCTAAAAGCGCATATTATAGGCTTCACATAGTTTATTCCCCATGAAACGAATAGGCTCCGTCTAATTGCCACATTCAATTTAGAAAACGGATCATCCATCATATATCCATCCAGTGAACAAGAGGCTGGCACGCAGAGATGCAGAGGATAGGCGTCCCCTCACCAAGAATAAACACAGCCTAGGCCTATTCTGTAGAAACTTAAACCCCAAACGTCTTACCTTAGTTCCATAACGTTGGACTTGTCTTAGTCTATATAGCAGGATTTAAAACAAATCCAAAGTAAATTTATCGAGCCGCGGTCTTCCTTTTGTTATTCGCTAAAAAAGTAGACTAAAGCGGGAAACTTCACCTGGACGTCGCAAAAGCCGAAAGATTTGATGAGGAACAAAGTTTACACACACTGAGCACAAGTGCGCCGCAAACTTTCCTCTTTGCCGTGTCAGCTAATATCTAAATCTTTTCCCGTATCGGTTTACAACCCGACAGATGCTGCCTTCATGTGTGTCGGAAATATGGCAATTATAATGAATGGCGCGCCACAGTCAACACAACTGGGAAAGTGGGAATTTTCTAGTAGCCAAGATGTGACGTGTATGAGGCGGAGAGCATGAGAGCCCTGTCAGCAACTGGTGGTAAAAGTGCTGCATGCAAAAGTTTGGCTGCTACATTAATTCAAACTTTGATTACTGATGCACATTTTACCCTTTCCCCTCGCCCTCTTTTCAAGGCTGTAAATCCCTCTTGTAGCGCATTCAATTGGTCAGACATTATGACAAAATGGACCATGAAACAAAAGTAGCTTTATAATGGCTGGTACATCGGGTATGTAATTGATGTTTTAATTACTTTATTAGCCCAAAGTTGCCACGTTTTTTACACTGCCATATTCTCTGCCCCTAAACATCAGAGTGTGTTATATAATACCCATTTATTTAATGCTTTCATTGAGTCTTTAATGTGCCCTCAACGTGTAATTCCAATATTTCTGACAGCACCTGAAGGCAGCATAACAGTCCAGTAGACTAAGAGCCATCGGCATGCTGGTGGTTCCCCACAGTGGAAAACGCTGCCTTTCCACTGTATTCATAGCCCGGTCTAATCACCAGCACCCCTGCTTTCACTGTAATGGTACAGTCCAAATTCATTTGTTAGTAAATTGTAAAGAGAAGAGTCCACTAAAATTGAATGACACGCATCAGGTTCACGCTGCAGTTTGTTATACTGAGGCTACTACCATCAATGTAGTTGAGCACATGTATATTAAGCATATGAATCCCACTCTTTTCATGATGTGTTTGGATGCTGGTTGGTATCATGCTGGTTGCCACAGTAGATGGTGGCAGGGGTGCTGCTATGAAATCTGGGCCCCCTGACCCCGTGTGACACTTTGCCTCTCAGTAAAAACACAGAGCAGTCCCTAAGCAGAGATGGTCAGCCAAAATTAAGTCCAATTCATTTGTTGTTAGCCCAGAATCACGAGACGGCAGTCAGACTCTGCCGCTGCATGTGATCGCTTCAGTGTTTAACAAGCTACATAAATTGCAAAAGAGATTTTTTTTTTTTACTGATCCTCAAGTCCTCTGTCTTTTTTTGCTTCTCAGTAGAAAAAAATATAATTCTGCAAAGTATTAATGTGCATTCAGCTTCAAATTAATTCTAACAACTTTGTTTAGTTATGCCTTTTTCATGTAGGATAAGTAGATGTTTGCTCACCCAATTACATTTCCTGCTCTAACAGTATTCTGCATGTTATATTGTATAATTATATTCTCTCTCTTTCTCCACCTACTAAAAGAATAAAGTACAACTGTCAGTTAAACAAAAGTAAATTCTGTGCAGCATTGACCTGACAGTAAAAACTGCACTGTATAATAGAGACCAGAAATACTTTAAGCAAGAAACAAGTTAATGTGCTAATTTCTGAAACTACAAAGTGAAATATATTACCATTTGTTCCAGAAAGTGGTTGTGAGGAAGAACTGCAATAGATGTCAGGGGACTGATAAACAGACTAAGATTGGATTTTTCTCTACTCCAATTTGTTTTTTTCGCATTCCACGCATTCATTGCTTTCTAGTTTCATTTGTAATATCCATTCAGCTTTTACTTTGCTTTCACAGGCAAGCATTTATTTGCTGTAACTCACATCCTTTGACATAAAATCATATCAATGAAATATAATAACGACATTTCACAAAAAGCATTGGCAGAATAGTGTGAGAAAGTTGTGTTGCCACTGACACAGTGAACAGTAAAGACGCAGGTGGAGGATAGCCACTACTGACACAGCAGTATTCTAGTAAGGCGAATGGGTAGCCTTTGGGGCAGGCATCCACTGAGGACCATTAGCAAAGTGATGAGCAAAACCCCAGTCTGTAGCTGCAGCTATAGGGCCACCTATACAGGAAATAGCAGCCTACCTGAATTGAAGCTCTGTGTAACTTGATGTAGCACACAACTGCTATTTTGCATTGATTTTAATCGTTTACTTCACCCCTGGTAAGTGGAAGGCATGTGGTAATGTTTTTATGGAGGACCAAAACTGACTTTGTTTTACTGATGCTATGGATCACAGTAATGATACCATACAACTTTGTGGTGTTTTGCAGTATGTCACCATTATTGCAGTATAGTTACACTAAAGGAAGCAAAGATAAAAAAATGTTTTACACACTGATAGAGTTCACAAGTTGTTAGTACATAAACAAAAGTAGCCTCCCCTGGTGTCAAACAAAGGTGTGGTCTGCAGCACAGTCCCTACTATTGCACTTTGGAGCAACACATTACACAAGGGCCCAGTGCCTTGCGTAGTTTCACAGCCCAGGAAATGATACTGAGAACCACGGGAACAGGAGGACAAATCGTACCCTGTCTCACACATTCTCTCTCCCCTTTTCCACATTACCAGCTGTCTTGGCTCATATATGCTCACAGCTGCCCAAATGACTGGTCCCCAGACATAACGAGGGCCTGCACTGAGGGGGAGGGGGGCGCCACATCTGGGCCAGCAACTGGTAGGTCTCATAGTGCTGTCTGAAGAAGGAAAGAGTTCTTACTGTCACTCTGCATCCAGGGATAGTGTTGTGTGAACATTATGTAGCTCAGAAAAACTTCATCTAACTCAGCAAAAGAGTTTACTTGTCCTACTGATGGATCAGACTGTCTCTAGCTCACTTTCACTACAACACCAGACCAAAAATAGTATTAAAAACACCCCCAGATTCTGTGGCCTTCTTTTTAAACTGAAGCAGTGCAGCATGTAAACAATTTCCATCATTTCACTGTGTGAAACTGCAAAGGTTAGTAGTGACCACAGTTGTGTGGCTCCCTGCAGGAATGTGCTCTTTCAGTCACCATGGAGAGGGAGACAGATTCTTACTGTTGCAGCACAAAGCTTAACGCTCAATAGATGGGTTTACAGGCCCCCTCATTGTAAAAGGATTAAATAAATCAAGCCGGTCTAGACCTAGTTCCATGGCACCCCTGCCGTAGCCTTTCAGCTTCAACCAAACAGACACACACAAATACAGCTGGCCATAGTCGAGACACAGGGATACATTCAACAGCTTTGAGAAGTGCTGTAGTAACCTCGTTCGCCCCTTGAGTCATTTGCATACACCTTGAGCAGTAAAAAGGGAAAATGGCAAGAAGAGAAAGAGTAGTGACCTAGAAAGATAACACTATTCCTTTTTGAGAGTACACGTTTTCCCAAAAGAATTTAGTGTTTTCTCTCCACCACGTCGAATCACAGAACCTGACTTATTTGCTTTTTTCTTTTACCTAAGACTACCTGGACAAATTGGACCCTGGAACATGAATTCTGACATACCTGAAAAAAACAGCAGCAAATCGATTATAAGAAGAATCACACCAAGTGCAGAAGGAATCTAAAGGACAGTGACAAACTGAAAGGTGGGCATGGTTTGCATCAGACAAACTCCTAATCTTAGAGATTGAGTTTATTCATACGCACCAATTCAAGTGAAAGAAAAATTCTAGATAAATATTTAAGATCTACTCGCTCTACTAATGGTGCTCAACTAAATTCCAGATGTAGCCAAAAGGTTATTAGACCACTAACAGCGTAGAAATATAGTGGACAAGTGTATTAAAAGGACAGAAAGACAGTTCTTTAGTTTGTAAGGAAAGCGGAAGGTCCACCTCCTGCAATGAAACACCAAAAAGACTTTTTTCATGTGGTAGTGATGTAGACATGACTAAGCCCAGTAAATTCCTGTGCTCCATTCCAAATTTCAAGCTACTGCAGAAGGTGTGAGGACGTGGCTGGTTTTAGTGCTGTTCTATTTGAGTCACGCAGGGCAAACACATTGCTCAAGGCTGTGGAGTTAGCTGTTGGTTAGGGGAAGCAGAGCGGCACACTTAAGGATTTCTATTTTGAACATTGTCTACCTGAACTTAGGCTGTAGTGGTTTAGCGGGTCGGCCACCCATGCACTGTCCTGCTTTACACTCTCCATCTCCAAGTCTGCATGCAGCCCGATGGACAGATGGACCAATAGACAGATGGATGGAAGGATGGATGACGGAGGCATGGACGAGTCAGCAGAGGGAGAGAAGCACTTAAAGTTAGAGAACATAACAACTGTGTACTTTGAGACTGTGAGGTAAGTAGCTTTGCATAGCAGGATACTAAAGCAATAAACAGTGCCTTATCTCAAAGTGTACAAAGCAACATTCTGTAATGAAGCACACCTAACTATAAATAAACTTTGCATTCATCAATAAAACAAGTTTTCACGGACGAGAAAACTTCAGCTGAACAATTTATAACTAAGCAAGTGGATTTTGAGTCGGCAGCATTAACCAAAAACATCATGGATAAAATAGTTATCAGTTACAGCTAATGATCCAAAATACCATGCAAGTGCAAAGATGTATATGCATGTTTGTGTCTTGAGTGTGAGGAAAAGGTCAGTGGGGCGGTAGATGAAGTGTGTATACCAACACGCACAGGGGGGGAAGAGACTCCAGGAAGCAGGCTGCAGACCAGAGCAGGGGGAGGCTGAGGTAGAGGAGGCGGAGTCACAGTCAAACGCATAAAACAAGACAAACGCTAATACTATATCCCTGTGCAGTGAAACAACAACAGTGTTAAAGATGCATCGAGGCAGTGGAGAACAAGCAATGCAGTTTTGATACAGAAACAGGCAGCTCAACCATCAACGCATCGTCAGTTATTTGTTCTGCTACTGAAAATGATTTAGGGCACACTATCACTATTGGACTGTAGATCTGGGCCATGTTGATGTCACCAAATACAGGGTATCTATAGGTATCAGAAAGCCAAATTTAAGACCTTTTAATGCTACCTGGAATTGAATTTAAGATAAATTTAAAAACAAAGAAACAAAGCTGGCAAAAGCAGCCCACTTCTGATTCAACACAGCTAATGCCAATTCTGACACTTTTTAATGACCCCTGGATACCCTGGACTATAACAACTACAAAATGCATGACTAACAAATAAGGAGACGTGCAAATGGTTGAGTCCAACACGGAAAAAAACAACAGAAACAAGCAGTGAAACTTTGCGTAAAAGCAGGGGAGTGGGCAAGCAGATTAGGTCAAGCCTTGGGCCGAGGAGTGTGCTTCACTTGCACTGCAACAGTTAACGCTACGCTGCAAGATGCAACTCCGTTCACGACTGTGGGCTGAAACTCGACTGGTACATTAGAGAACATGGGCCTCCAACAAACATCTGAAACCCTGTGACTATAATGATACCATCCCCCACAATTGCAGATCTTGTGGGGTTGATTTTTTTCCTCTCACTGTGTCATCACTTCTGTAGTTCCTGGATTCCCGGAGGCTTTTCCGTGGTGGGGATCCGGCTCTGCTCGCCCACCCCAAAAGCCAGCCGGATGGTTGTGACAGTGAGTCATATGGTTGAATCAGTCTTTGGAAGTGGAAGATGCGACGTGGATTCATGCGACAGCTCGTGGCCTGATCAAAAGTGCTTGGTCATTCCAAGCATGACGTGAGCTGCTCTCTTTTCATTGGCTGCCACGGGAGGTAATTAACCGTGTGAGGAGGCGAGGGCAAAGTTCAAGTACGGCTCCGGTTTGTATTGTGTACTTTGTGATGGTTTATGGTATACTTATGTGGCTGTTTGACTACATTTGTCTTTGATACTCTCTGGAGTGTGCTAAAGGGCTTATCTGTTTGATTTGACTGGCAATAGATCAACATACTTATTTGTGGTGGATTAGATTTGCTGGGTCTTTACAACATGATTAGTTGGCTATTTAATTGGATTATGTGTTTGAATTACAGGTTTCATTTCATTGTAACATGCTTGAATGCTCAGCGGATACTCTTCATAACTACGTTTGATTAAGGGTTAAGGTTTGTGACTCAAAAATATATCCATTGTATTTCACACATTCAAAATCAGCTTGATTAGAAGTGGACGGTTGAATATAGTGTTTCTATTACAAAGGCACTTCCCTGATGCAACAAGAATCGCAGATTGGCAATAATATTTGCTGGCATTTAGTCATTATGAGACACACACACACACACACACATCCATCACAGACCTAACGTCTTCCTAAGAATATCCCCATACCAGTCAAACATTAACCACCATCAGGGGTTTAAGAGGAGGCACAGTACCTGGTTTTGGCACAGAGTTGGTCATGGATTGCGGCACTTTATCATTTATGAGCTCCACACACTCGCTGGGAAAGAAGCCAACCTGGACAGAGAATGGGAGAGGGATAGGCGGGGCGGGGTGGGAGGAAGGACAATCACCTTTAGATGATAAAAGCAAAGACTAAGAGTACGGCTACACAGTATCTGCACACCTCATTCCCTCTTCGTGAAGCGTGTCCATGCTAAAAATCAACACATTAGGGGTCATGTCATGCATATCATGACTTGCCCTGGAAGGCTCTTGTCTAGAGAGTACAAGTTATTGTAAAGGGACAAACCATTGGAAAAGACTGGCATGTGCACAGCCCAATGGTGCACTTTGTGACTTTGATGCCACTAAGTACAAAAGTCATCATTTTGGCGTAGAGATCATGTGGAAAGGGATGTGGAAGGGATGGCTCTGTCGATTATTTATCAGGTGTTGTGGAAATGACTCATGACTATGAGTGGTTATATGCATCTGTGAGTTTGTGTGTCTGAGAGTTAGAGGGGCAATTTATCAGAGGCATTTTATCTGAGGATCTAGTCATTACTGATAATAAACAGCACTCCCAGTGAAACTAAAGGCTCCGTAGCAAAATGTTTGCTTACAATTCACACATGCTCATATCTATTACTGTTTTCTGCTTCCCCTTCTCCTTTGGTTTCCTCAGTCTCCTCCTCCATCCCTTCATCACTGGCAGCTAACTGGAATGCTGAGTGGGTAGTCAGATGCTTCCCCTATAGCCACTGGTACAAACGCACTATCTCTGGCAGCACTAACAGACTTACTGCCCCCTGATGGAGATGGGTGGAACTGCAGCTGCAGCAGCAGCTGCCTGATTGGAGAACGTTTGACCATTTTTTCAGCTTTATTTTTGTTACATAATGAACACAAGGTTGTACACTTACAAGTGCCACTTTTTAAAAGGTATAGTCACATTAGGAAGAGTGGCCACAGTCTCTGATAATGCAGTGTGTTTGTTTTCTCGTTTGGACTTCTGCAATGGGCATTTCTACTCTCTCGTTTCAGTGTATTCCATAGTGGATTTTATTGAAGACCATCTATGTATGTGAATCAGTACAGAGTTATAGGCTGAGAGACACACCCCTATAATCTGCTCAACCAGTTTGGATAACAACAAGAGGATTTGGATTTTGCTTGGTCTTTGAGGGAATGGAGAGTATTGGAAATCTGCAGAGCACAACAGTATTCTCGGTGTGTGTTTCAGCCCCAAGGCTGAGTGCTATTTTCTGAGCCACCCACCTGAAAGCCGTGCTTGCCCCTCCACCACGTGGTGTCTTCCTTTGGAGGCATGTCAATCACTGACACAATGTCGCCAACCTGCAGGGAGCAAAGAGGAGAGGATAGTGGAAGGAAGATGGATGGATTGGTCCCTTTTCCTCGTCTGTATAGAGGAAATCGGTAATCACTAAAATTGCAGTTATTGTACAGCATGGTTGCCAGCATTGTGTTCCCACATTTACACTCTCACACGTACAAGGAAGACTAGAGATGCTAGTTGGTAGTTGAAGAAGACTAGTGGTTTCAATTTATTGGTCGATTTATTTTGTCTCATTTAGTGAAACATGCAAAAGCTTTATAAACAGCCTACTTCTATAAATACAAAACTGCTTTAGCATTGCCTACAACCTACCTTAACAAACCACCGTCGCACTGATACCCTATTCCTTCCCTCCCTTGCCCCCATTGATGTTTGCCACTACCCTCACTTTTAAATACCTGTGTTTTGCTTTTGGAAAAACAGAATTTCTTCTTTTTGAAGTGCTTAGTGCTTTATCCACTTGAGAAATTTTCCAAGCAAAGTGATTTTTCTTGACTTCACCAACCCACAGGTGAACATCTAAAAGCTGATCTATTCAGCTGCCAAGTTTGCTCACAGTGAAGCTGAACTAGAACCAGTGAACTGGAACAGGCAGCTTTATTGCAGTTTTATTACCATCTCTAAAATTCAATGAGATGAAATGTTAATGCAGCGAGCTTAACACATGAGGAAGTATCTCTTAAAGAATTTTAATGGACAAAGTGGATGTTGTAATGTAATTCACTGTGTGAATATGTGTGAGTGTGTATATGTGTGTGTATATGTGTCACCTCAAATGACAGCTCGTCGGCAGCCTGGGCGATGTAGCGCTTGATGACGTGGGCAGCAGCAATGGCTGGCACATTGATGGACGACTCCTCGTGGACCAACAGATGATTCCCCTTATTGTCAACCTGGCATGCAAACATACACACACACCCCTTACATGTCACATCAACAGTGGCAGCTGTTCTTTCTAACTGGATAAAAAGATTAATACTTCTCCATACTTTGCACTGTAGTTTTGAGAATTTCATTTCCACAATATGACAATCAGTGCAGAATATACCCATTTAAAGACAGAATCCTAAGTTGATTCAATACATCCACTTTTTGGCAAATGAGCTATCGGATCCACTTGAGCCACATGAAAATTAAACGTGCACAGCGCGCTGAAGCTAGGGCGTACACCGTAGTTAACTAAATCAATACTAGACACACAGAGGTGAAACTGCTACCAATCCTTTTGCCGCACAAGGGTAGGTTGATTGAAGAGTTTCTTGCCAAATAGTCAGTGCCCTCCTTTAAGATCGAGGGCAGAACAATCTTACCTCCATCCATGTGAGGGCAGGCCCACAGTTGATCTGGTTGTCAGCGATGGCAGAGAGCCGGGAGAGGTAAGCCAATAACATCTGGGAGACTGACTAGCAGGGAAGAAAATGCACACACCAGTTAGTCAATCCATTTAATTCAGACAGTACTAGTCAGTCCGGGATTCATCCGATGCTAAACCACTGAATATTAACCATGCATTAGATTGTCAAAGACTGGATTGGTCCAACTGTAATGATAATTACATGATAAATGATGATAATTAAAAGCAGCTGATTAGACGGCTATAGTGTTCAGTTGAATCAGCTGAAATAACCTTTATAGCTATGACTTGATATAAACACAGAATTTTAATTTTCTAGTTTCAAGCACTTGTTGAGAAAATCGACATATTTTAGCTTATGCTGACAGTATACTGTGAGCAGAAGGGGTAGCATGCAAAGTCCACCTCTTGTTGCTGAAATATTTTGGTGTCTCTTATTCTGGTATTAAATCACTTGTCAACACTATGACCCGGTGGTCTGGAGATGTGGGTGTCAAATACAGCTTTACGCTATACAATAACACTGGCGGCAAATGAAAACCTGCCTAATTTTCTCTGGAACAATTAATCCTATAAATACAGCTTTTGGGGAGTGATTGTATTTATATAATTACAGGACAGGATAACAACAAAACTCTACAAAGCTGTACTTTGTTTTACAGCATTGTAAAACCATTATTCTGAAATTGCTCCCACACCTACCACTCAGTGATAAACCAGTTCTACCAGTTAGGTTTGATCCCTGTGCATTCCACTACAGCACCTCAGCTTTCATAGTTGGCTCAATCTGACCATGAAGGTTTTCTCCGGTTCAGTATTCTGGGGTGGGCTGCTTCTCCCATAAAACACAGAGTAACTAGTAAAATATTAACAGTAAATTCCAAAACCTATGTACCATGTATAACATGTCAGATATCAAAGCCAAGTAACTGCATTAGATGTTATCTATGCAATGGTTACCTTGCCTTGCATTTCAAAAGTGTACAGGCAGCTAATACTATCAATCACTTCATTTGGGAGCTCGCCAAGCATCAGTAGGCTCAGAGAGAACGTACATTTTTTTTTAAAGTTGTGTGAGATTTGATGGGTGCAGCTTTCTCCAAGCTAAAGGCAACTATAGTTATGTTGCTGAAATCTGGAATAAGTATACTTTTACTAAGCAAAAGTTAAATTATTTTGTAAGCTACTCTGAATAATCTCTAGTCAAGCTTGTGTGTGTACATTGCATGGTGTCTCTACCTCTGACTGCTCTGTCAGACTGTCGAATCGAGGCAACTCAGGCAGCTGTGAGAAGCGTCTGTCATAAATGCAGAGGTGCAGGTGCTTGTCCAGGACGCGGAAATCCTCATAGCTGCGCTTCACAATCCAGCTTCGGCCCTATGGAAAACGACAAAAATAAGATGTACCTGGTAAGAAAGGAGAGTCAGAATGGCTTGAAAGACCAAGGAACTAACATGTGGGGCAACATGTGTGAGCCTTCACTGCTTTCACAACAGATCCCTCACACGGGCAATGTTTTCATCCAACTGTCAAGCAAATTTGCTTTTGAAATGTAGTAAAAAAAAAAATGAAATGTGCATTAGGTGTGTTTCGATTAGCTGGACTGAAGCAGATAAATAACAAGTCATGAACAAGAACTGAACAAGTCATGCTGTCTCAAGATGAAAACAAAGAAATACACACACTCAGTATTGTGAATCACCATACAAATCACAATGGGAGGCCATGGTGAAACCCAACTACAGTTATACTTGTTTTATAGGGCTGCAAACATAAAAATACATTCATATATGTAGATAAAGCTACTGGAGCAATGGTCTCAGGGCCTGGACGGCTTTAATCATTGAGGGATCAATGAATTCAAATTGTATCAGGGAATTCTACAGGAGAACATCAGGGTAAAGGTCCATGATCTGAAGCTTAAGAGGTTGGGTCAAGCAGCATGACATTGACCCCAAACACAAAACCAAATCTACAACAGATTGGCTTAAACAGGAAAATTCACATTTGGAACAGCCAAGTCAGAGTCTTGACCTTAACCCTATTGAAATGTTGTGACATGACCTGAAGGAAGCTGTTCATGTAAGACATCCCCAAAATGCCAAAGAACTGAAACAGTTTAAAGCAAAGGTTATATCTTTATAGTTGTACAGCTGTCCATATCTGTGTTTGTTAGCCATGTGCGTGTTTTTGATTTACTCTCAAAATATATATATATTTTTTTCACTAGTGAAAAAGTCACTACCAAAACAAAATGGAAAATTATTTAATTTATTTCAGGAATAAATGAAACAATTTGGTAGAGCAGGGGCTGAAAAGTTATGCACATAGTTTTTCTAAAACTGATTACATGGCATTATCTTTTGTTCTATCTTTTGTTTCTGATAATGCAGTATCTACATGGATGACCCTACTCCCATTTGTAGTTTTTCCTTCTAAGTAAGCCCTGAATTAATCTGTTACCATCTCAGTACATAGACCTTGAACAAACCACAGCATGCTGCTTGAGCTGCAGCAAAAATCTGTACTACAAACAAATCAAGGTCAATCACTAACATCAATAATTTTGTTGTCAGAAGTTTCTCTAAAAAGGATAACCGTTAAAAAGGAGCCACCAGACTTTGTCTGCAAAACAAGTTCACTAAAACCTTTATCAACCCACACTGTTGTGGGTCTCCCATTGTGCTTCTTTTTTCATTATTTCTCTTGTATTATCTGTTATTGTCTCCAAAGTCTCTTCTTTTCATTCCTGAAATATAATGGCATTGTCTCAAAAACAAAATGAAAAAGACATTACGGATATCAAAAGGACGGCTTACTCAGCCCTTCCTAGTAAAATGTGGTGATTAACCGGCAACAGTGCAAGTGCAAACCAGAGAATTTTGCCCTCAATGCGCCACATTAAATGCAACTTTGCTTTAAAAAAACAAAACAAAAAAAAAACATCTTCAAGTTATTTGGATTTGTTGTTTCTTTTTCATCTGGGCTTCCAAACCTCAAAAACCCAGACTGAGAGAAACTAGTGGTGGAAAAAAAGTATTTTGCTTTGATTTGGCCTAGAAAGATCTGTCTGTACTGGGGCCAGGGCTTGTGCGACTGGGACTGCAGTGCGCCACTCAGCCCACTGATTCCAGTGCTGTTTTAAAGCGCTGGCTGGGAGAGACACCTCTGGGAGGGCTCTGTGAGCTCTGGGAACCCTTTATGCTTTCCTGCTCCACTTTCAGATGGTTCTTCCACTTACCTTTTCCCCCTCTTTTCTGGGTCTGTGGAACTGAACCAACCTCACTGTGCTACTTTCTTGGTTTTATGCTCTGTTCTAAGTATAGGGCTCAAGGCCAACTCATTGGCAGCTCTTTTAGTCCTTTTCCTATGGCTGGAAGCAGTTGGAAATTCCAAGTACAGATGTGCATATTTCTATGGGCTTGCCAAGGTCATGCAAATGGAATATGATCTGTAGAGGAAAAATGCACAAAACCTGAATCAAAGATGCCATTGGAGGAGGTGGGGGCAAAGCTTCTGGGTGGCTGGTGTGCATGTGTGTGTTCTGCCCAAGGCTATGCCCAGGTCTGGGTTCAACAAAGTTTCTTGCAAAACTTTGTAATGTGATGTAAACAAATGTAATTCAACCTTTTAAACTATTAAATTCGTCATCTCAAAAACTAATTTTGAAGAGTTTTAATTAAACTTGGAAGAATTGACACTTTGACAAAACAGCAAGAATTCACAATTAGATGGAAATGAAGACCATGGGAAAAAAACAGTGCCAAACCAAAAGAACATTCTGCACCATTTTGTTTCATCAAGACTCGCCCCGCAACAATACTGACAGCAGCAATAAGAAAAAACAGTGCTAGGTGGATGCTGCCATCAATGACTGCCAAGTGAGTGACTGAAACAATGTCACATAGAAACATCTGACAGGGAAACACTAAACACTACTCTGGAGGACTGGACAGAGATGATCATGATACTACATAGCCACCCTAGTTCCATTAAGCAAGGCAATTAAACCCCACACATTCCTGCAGAGCAACCAACCTGAAATATGTGTAAGCACATATATGTGTGTAAAAGGTCAGGACTGCAAGAATTTACATTGTACCAATAGCGCTGAAGATGTTTTCTATTCTGCCTTCCTATTAAGAAATGCTCACCCATCATGACATTTTTGCATAGTTTTTGAAATAACCAATAAGGAGGTTTCACAAATGACTGAATTTGAGCCAATGCTCTGCTCAAAGGAAGGTGTGTACTGGATATTAAACCATTATTTGAGGGATGGCAATTACTTCTGACAAGTTTAGACTTTTTTATAAAGTTTTTTTTATAAAGTTTGTTGCATGACTAGGTTTTTACCACTGTCTGGGTGTCAGTGTGTGCTTGGACAAGAAATGGAGCCTGTGGGGGAGTTTCTATGCAGTTATATAAGTGTACGTGAGCTTGTGGGAGGTTATGTATGTATCTACCGGTGTGTGTTGCTGCATGATCGATAGAGAAGGACAGGGGATTCTTCTGTCTTACCTGGCAGTAGATTTGAACCAAGTACACCAGCTCTTTGGACTCGTAGCCATTTCGCGTCACTTCACACTGTTCATCCCCGAGGGACAACTGGAAAAAAAAGAGAAAGACAGGGGTGGAACATTAGACAAGCACTTCTTCATGTTTTACTTTTACCTGTTCATTCAGGACAAAGGCTCTTGTCACAGACAGGGTTGGACAAGAGAGGACAGCAGTTCAGTGTACCGACCCTATAACCTTTGTCTTGGCTCATGTGTCTCTCAGTCTCATTAGAAGCAGAACAAAAAAAAACCATCATCCTTGACAAGCTCCTTGCACTTTATCCTTATCAGAGTATACTGCAGCAGAAAACTCTCCCTGAACCCTAGACCAGTCAAGCTTCGCTTATAATTTCACTTTCAATTCTCATAATGAATCCATCTCAGGCATCAAAACCCTCTTGCAACACAAGAGGCACCTAGAAACCTTCACAAAATTCAGACATTACTTACAAAAACCAGAGAGACAAAGCAGGGCTGAAATGAAAAAGCAAGTAGCTCCTAACCACATACATCACTTCCAAATGAGACAACAAGAGGGTAAAAAAACACCTCAAGGGCAAGTAGTTCATGCATCTCACGCAAATATGGCCCATTGAAACACAACTCATGAAAAGAAATGGATATTCTATAAGAAGGGAAATCATTATGCTCTTGAGTTCCCGAAGGAACAGTACTGACGTCCCACATCTCAATGAAATATAGATGAGTAGCATGAATCTGGAGGCCACAATACAGCAAGCATCTGCTACTGGTCTTCAATAGAACTCATATCATATGGACAACAAGTCTAGCATGTCGCTTGGTGAATGTTTTCATCCAAAGCACCATAGAGTCTCACAAGACCCTTTATTGTTTTATTGGCTAGGTCAATACAAAACCTCATTTTATCACTATTAAACTAGGATCCACGTCACCTAGCCACGTGGGGTGAGATCTCTGCACGTGTGGAATATCGAGCAGGACGGAGAGAGTCTTCAGTCAGAGAACAATAGTTATATTGTAGAAGTCCAATTTCAGTGCCACTGAAACTCTATAACAACCTGGCAGGAGCTACTGTTCAGGTCTGGCGCTCCTTGCGTTCATGTCTCACTCATTTCTCTCCGCCTCAGTGTTCCTTAAGCTTTATTCATGTTTGTTACATCTCAGTCACCTCTCTCCCACAATCTCTCATTTTGACTTATTGTTATTTTCTTGATTTACTAAGTAAGTGTTCATGGTTTAGCTTATTAGGTTCAACTTCTACTGCACTTTAGACAAAAGAAACTTTCTGCTCCCAAAATGAAGATCATAAAAAAGTGGCATTGAAGGTATTTATGCACTTCAAAAGGTTCCTTGAATAGACTATATTGTCTAAGCAATGACATAGTGGCAGTGAGGGGAGAAAAACACATGGAAGTGTTTTTGTTCCCATTAAAGTCGCCTTGATTGAAAGAGTTGTTAATGGTGGGGCAGGGGTAAACAGAGCCTCCATGGAATTCAATGTCCTATTCTGTGGCTGTGTTTCTCTTCAAAGACACAAACTAATATGAGAACAAATGACCCAGTTTCCTCTCTCTTGTTCAGTATGAGCACTGAGCAACTGGGAAAGGTTTTGCGCTCAATGCACCAGCAAAAGCCATTCTCTTCTCAGAGCAGCCAGCGAAAGCAATAAAAACAAACCTGTAATGCAAGCCCAAAGAGGCGGACATTTGAGCAGAGTGCAATATGCTTTCTCCCATTTCACTGGGAGGGTTTGAGAGTTTGGACCCTTGCTTCAGAAAGTAAAGGAAGCAGCTAAGTGACCAACAGCCATTTAGTAGGAACAGAGTGATTGGTTTGTTCAACTGGGATCCCTGCTGTAGCACTACATTTACACTTCATGCAAAAACAAACTGACAAAGAGCAGCCCTTCTGTATGTAGTCATGAAGTTATGGAACGGTTCAAAAACCCAGAACAAAGGAAAAGGTGCCATTGCAAACTAAATTCAATTTTTGTTGATTTAGTATAACAAAGACTTCCGAGTGCATACCGCAAACTTTCAGCCAATGGATAGCTTTCGTTGCCTCTATCGTTTTGCCTACTTTCAGCCACCACATAAATAACAGCACACTGCTGAAAATAGCCCCCGTAAAACATGACAATATTAGCGTTACAAAGCAATGTTTTATACGTTCTTCCTTTTTTGCAATGATAGATTATACCTCTCAAGCAAGCAGTCTGTCTCTGCAAGTTATTTAGCAATACAAGGAGTGAGGTCACCAGGCTATCGGCTAGAAACGACATATACGAAGATGAAGACTACATGTGTGCATGTCAAAGTGAATGGCACCTTTTTAGTAATGCAAACATAGATTGGTAATAAATCAAAATTGGGTTCGTGCTATGCTTTAAAGTGTAATGAAATTGTTTCAGCCTGTCTCCGGCCAGCAGATACTTTGGAAAAATGCCAATTTAGATAGAGAGTGAGAGAAGAAGGGGGTGTGTCTGTAAAACCAGATGTGCAGGTGCACACCGCTGACATCCATTTGACAACATATTGGAGATTAGTCTTCTGGCTAGCTAACATTACGCTTCAGTTTCAGGGCACTTTCACAACAAAGAGTCTTTTGAGATGGGGAATGTCTCAGACCACCTCCAGTCAGGGGTGTCAGCATTTTTTAAAATTTCTGCCCACTAAGCTCACACTACTCCTAAATCTTCGGTATTTCGTCACCAATCGGGGTGGAGCCGGTAGTGTAGCAGAGCTAAAATTTTTAAGGACGAAAGGCCCTGAAAGCAGCCTGCTGAAATTATATCTGCAATGTTGAATTTATGTCCAGTATTGAAAGGTTTCTCCATACAGAAGTCATACAAATGTGTTTACAGATTTGTTTGTTTACAACCAAATAAATTGGGTTAATGTTGAATATCTCTTGAAGATTGAGCAAGGAGGAATGGTTAAGGTTCATATTAGGTAAAGGGCAAAAAAGGTTATACTAAGGTATTAAGAACGAGTCAGCTAGTGTTAGAATCAGCTAAAACATTAGCAAAACTTCTACTGATGGTGGGGATCAAACTCAGGTCCTTTGAGTTTGCTGATAAAACAGTGTCTTGGGAGTTGTAATTCAGATATCAGCCAACAGAGAGTGATAGTTAACCTAGAGGCTCTCCATTTCTCATGAGATTTAAAACAACTCAGAGAAGACATGCTGTCAAATGCTAGGACATCTGGGAGTTAAATATTAATTTACCCATATTCATCTCCCTCTGTAATTCCAAATACATATCACCAGAGGGTGACATGACTTTCCTATTCTTTTTCTGGTGAGAAACAAAGTCCATGCCAGGGCTTTACACTGATGAACTGTTTACCTCTGTTCAAACATGGATTCTCTGAGGGGTGGGCTAGCAGCTTAGTCTTAGCAGCTACAGCTCCACTAATTTGACACAAAACGCAGCAACGCACCTCTCTCTTTGCGAAAAGAATAAATCTTGACACAACTAGCCATATGTCTGAGTCCTCAATTGTCTACATCTGTTCACAGAGCTCTCAGGAATTAAAGATGGTATTTCTGAATTAGCAGGCTAGCAGAGAAGCATACTGCAATTTGGCCCCCGGCTGCATAATTATAGAACTGTACAACAATCATTTGTAGCCAAGAAGTAACCTAAAGTTAGTGCATTATTTTCAGTGGTGTATATGACAGTAAATTTAAGGATCAGTGCATGCTCGACATGACAATTTAACCACTTATGGAAATAATAGTACAACGCCAGCAAGTGGTTTTGCTTTTAGCCTGTAGTTTTTCCAAATTACTACCCATGATGAAACCAAACGTTATTCATTCATTTGCGCATTCCGAACTGAGAATGGCATGATACAGGTTGCAGTTTTTTTTCCACATATACCATGCTAGGTCACAGTGAAAATAACAACACTGTTCCTCCTCTGTGTGTAATGCGTCCAAGTTGAACACACATAAAACATGATTTCACTCAAAGACTAATGCACTACATTAGCACATTATCTACCTCTAACCCCTGTAGCCTAACACCAAAGGTGGTTGCAATCTGGCCAGTCCAGGATCATAAACTGAGCAGATGGGATTTTCAATAGTTCAATGAATGCCCACATAATTCAATGAAAACATTTCCCCTTAAAAAAACTATTCTTAATTATGATGTTTAGTTATGGACGCAATAGGTCTAGAAGTTCAAACCTTGGTCTATTCTGGTGAAGATGGTGGATATTGTTGTAATCTGAGCAGGGCAGCCAGAGCTTTCTTCTAGGTCTACGGCAAACTGGTGGATATCCTTGCTACTCATTTTCAGGTTCATCTTGGTTTCTACTTTGCTGTGGATAAAGGCAACCGAGCACCTGTTTCTTACATCAGTCTAGACTGCTTTCCTAATAAAGACAATTCAGAGTAAGCTTTGCCTGCAGCAATTCTAACTTGATGACCTATGCTCACTGGACAGTTGGATTTAATAATAGTAGTAGTAATTGTAGTAATGTGGTAACTCATCTTCATGCTGCTTTTCCAATAAAGTTTTATGGGTAAACAGAGCCCAACTGTCTGTATACACTTAGAGGCAAATATTTTAGGTTAGAAGTTAGTCATGGATCAGTCATAAACCCACCCATGTATTTCTCATTCTCTTGTAGTAGTACATGGCAGAGTCAATCCTATAGGATGCATTTCTGGTTGGGTAGAATCTTTCAAATGTCAGCAGTCAAGTACTGTTCAACTTTAGCTACTGCAATTAACCAGTATGTGACCAAAACGTGACCTGTGACCACAAAAACTGACACACACATAAATATTATATATATTTCAACATTCAAAAATAAAAATCATCTTAACAGTGTGCACTTTGAGCTTATTAAAATGTTTTGATCAGAAATGCACATTTCATGAGTTTACAACACACCTCTACTTAATTCCCTTTGTTGTCAGTCATTGATTGCACATGATTTCATCCCTTGACAGGGTCTCATAGCCCCAGCCAGCATTGCAGCTTTTAGCACCAATAAACTACTGACTTGTCCATGCAGGCACATAAATTCATGACAGAGAGAGAAACCATCCATGGTGGTCTTTTTCCCAAGAGAGCAGGGAAGAGAAAGACAGAGAGGTTCATTTGCACTGTGCCTCTAACAAAGGTTTCTGCTGAAAAAGCCCCAAGCTTAATGCAGCACTCATATTTTACCCAAAGCAATTTTTGCAGACACACTAGGACGAGGGGAAAGCAATTCTCTGATACGTAGGCTGACAAGCAGCATTAAAATGAGTTAAAGGGCAAACAGGAAGAGTGGGATGATAGAGGAAGACTGAAAGCCATGGCCACAGAAAGAAATGCACTTTTTACTCACAGTAGCTCAAGTCCTGTCTTCACTCGTTCTGTTCCAGCTTTTTACACTTCAATTCCCTTCATACGGCTTAATGCTGAGTTTGCCCCTCCTTTACACTCCAACACCTGTCCGAAGCCCCTCTTTCCTCACTGTGTGAGCGAGTGTGTGAATGTAC
Organism: Gephyroberyx darwinii; assembly: GCA_900660455.1. Taxonomy (NCBI): domain Eukaryota; kingdom Metazoa; phylum Chordata; class Actinopteri; order Trachichthyiformes; family Trachichthyidae; genus Gephyroberyx; species Gephyroberyx darwinii. The sequence continues at coordinate 48,197 of CABFOQ010007953.1, forward strand.
GTCCCGTCCTGCAGAGTGCTGTATCCCCAGTCCAGAACACAATTCTCCTCGGTAGGAAGCAAATGTCAGCTCTCCACTTTCTCTCACAAACAGTGTAAACTCCTTCCTGAGTGGGATTCAGAGATAGGAGGGAGGCAACAATATCAGCAGCAGCAGCAGCGGTGGTGTTGGAGGATGAGAGGTGGTGGTTTGGCAAATTCCTCGATGGGGCAGCTTTCATCCCCTCCATTTTCCCCTCTCTCCCATCCCACCGTTGTGATACCTCATCCTCCCTTTCTTTCCTCGTTTCTCTCTCTGGCTTCTTTCTCTGACGGCCGGCTGCCAACTGAACTTTCTTAACGGCCAATTAGGTTTGCAGCAGGAAAGAATGGGGGTAGGGAAGAAGCAGTTTAAAAAAAAAGAGCTATTTTTTTTGTTTTGTTCTTTCGCCGACCTCACCGTCTGTTTTTTCTGTCCCTCCGCCACATGCTATTCTCTCTCCTTTTTCCTCCTCTCCCCTCTCTGACATGCTGGTTCACCCCTCCCCCTTCTCTTCTCTTCCCTCTCTCTGGTTGGTACATTCCCCGGGACAAAGAGCAGGGATGGAGAGAGAGAGCCAAAAGAAACAGAGGGGAGGGAGAGGGCAGGAGGTAACAGAAAAAGGGGGGATGCACTTGCAGAAGAGCAATATTCTTTTCTCCCACGCGTGCCCTCCTTCTCTCTCTTCTGTTGCCCTCTATCTTATTGGCACTGCAGAGAGATGGCCTTTACAGAGTAGATCTGCACCTCTATCAAGTAGAGAACTAGCAGAGAATAAAAGGACAAAACCTCTTGGAGATCACAATTTAAAAAGCCTCTTTCAATCTTTCAGGTCAATAATTTGTGATGTACCGTTCCCTGGAGTGAAGAGGATCTGCCTTAGCCAGGGCTCTCTGTACTGTATTTTATATTTTAAATAGATTTAGGGCTGGCTTCACCTCCTCACCCTGCCGATGACAGCGAGGCTAAAATGGGAGGCCACTTGGACTCCAGATACTGATGAAACCCTGGTTTCGAAGATTCCCTTCCACAATAAATAACTGTGCAGTGTGGTAGGTGGTAAGCTACCACACTGCACAGTTATGGCAAAGGAGAAACAGAGTCACCAAAAATAAAAACCTTAAACTCCCTTCAGCAAAACTGCTCATTCTCAGGTTTCAGCCAAATAAATTAAACAAAAAAGGGAAAGAAAAACGCTGCTTGCATCAGCTGTGATGACTTCATATGTGCCATCCCCATATGAGATGGATTAAAAGGCCTATTGCTGGAGAGCAGAGTGGAAAGCCAAGCAGCCAGCCAGCCTTACTGAGAAGACATGTGGGAGCTAAGAGTAGCCAGAGCCACACTGGTCATAACGTTCCTCCCTGTGTTGGCTGAAAAGCATGCAAACCTGTGTGTGTGTGTGTGTGTGTGTGTGTGTGCATACGTGCGTGGTCTATGTGAGATAAAGAAATCCGACAACGAACGGAGGGGAGATCAAACATCCAGACAATTAAATTAAACTTCTGACATTTAACAGTGTAAAGTACAAGGCCAGTATTGGCCTTTCAAATCTTGCTGCCACCTATTTACTGTCGCCCTGTTTCATTCCACCATTCATTCTTCAGTAAGTCACAGGAAAGAAAATAACACAAGGTAATCCATTGAGTGTAGCAGTTCAAAATCGGTGAGAGTCTCAGGATTTTTATCCTATCGGTTCTTAGGACATTTGGCATTTTACTTTTGAGAAACTGGCAGGTTTCCATTAGCATTAGATTGCAATAGTGCAATGGGGAATGCATCCATTTGTATTGGTGATCGGATCAATAGTAGGCAGGATATAAGCAGTGTATAGACCACGAACATAACCTGCATAACGTTGGCTTCTGCTGTAAATAATGAGTACATTAAAATAAGATTTAAATAGAATTTCCTAAAAAGACAAAATATTTACTATTGTCCATTTATTCACAATAGAGCTAAAGTATGATGAAGTCTCCAAATCTGATTGGTTTTATTGCTGCAACCTCCACTTGAACCAAAACAGATGGATGTGGAATGAAATCCAATTCAGCCCAAACCACCCCTGGTACAAAACAATCAGGGAGTAAACACTGCAATGTGTAAATTTGTTCACAGTCACCACTTACCCAAAATTGCCCCAACCTTCAGAGCAGAGAACAAGGCACGCTGTGAGCTGTGAGCCATATCGCTCAATTAGCTGGGATGTCCTGTTGGGTTGTCTGCCGTGGCATAGACAGGCCAGAGGATCAGAATATCAAATCATTCTCTACAAGTCTAGCTATAAATATCAAACCATAATCCAATGGTGGCCCAGTTCATTCAGCTCTGCTCTACTGATGACAGATTGGAGTGATTTATCAACACAGCCCAAGCTACATGTGGGGAGGTCAAATGTTGTCCAAGAATTGTAATCACAATGTATATCCTCTTTATATTTCTATCCTAAGATATAAAAAGATTAAAATAAAAGCTGCACAAGACAAAGTGAAGTGGCCATAGCATTTTTGCTTTAGTTTACTTTTTTCTGAAACTGCAGAAGCGTTTTGTCCTCCGTACCCCGTGTGAGTCATCAATAACAGATTTTGATTTTTACATGAAGCCAACCACACAGCCACAACTCTAGGGGTATGTTTGGGTATGTTGCCATATTGCAGTAATTTGATATGAACAACCGAAGCAGAAGCCTCTTATTCATTTATTTAAAAAAGATGTGGGGATGGAGGATTGCAGAAGATAGGAGTGAGTAATGTTGCGATGAAAATAATGGCTGCTCTCCCACGCCACTGGTTTCTCACTGGTATTTTTATCAGACTGCAGAACTAGAGGGGTTTTAAGTGTGGGCGTGCCTATAGGGCTTCACTGCAGTACTTCAGAGCTTAAGGAGGAAGTGTGAAGGTACCACACCTGAAATCATTACTAAGGCTATAAAGACAGATCTCGTAAGGGATTGAAGGCTGCCTTGGGATTTAAACAAACTAATCCCATTATGAGAAAGATCTGCTTACTCCGCTTACACACACACACCCAATTGATAGGGCACTCACTGGGGCTAAAAATGGATTGGCGCCTTAGTAGAGAGAGGACATTGTCAATATGTGAGCCTGTTAATGCAAGCTACTCTTCGTTTGTACACTGCTGTCATCTCACCTCCTCTAGCCCCATTTCAAATAACACACCAGTGTGTTAGATACTGTTTGGAAAGCATTAGAATAGTCACAAGCACAGTTAATGATCCATATAGGTTGATGAACTGATGTACTGATGCTTTGATAGCAGCCACAGAGACAATGCAGGATATTAAAGAATATGAGTGGAATGTACAAAAACATCTTGTTGCCAGGAGGATATTACAATATTGTATTCTCCATCCCCAATTCATTTCATGAGGCCAGGGAGGGGTAAGCCATTCCAAGCATGCTTTCAATGCTCGTGTAGTGAAGCAGTTCCCCAAAGAGCTAGCACATTTTCCCAGGCATTTTCCTGCTTAAGGCCCCCCCCAAGTCAGGTAGCAGATTGCAAATGTTGTTAACAAGGGAGGATATGTTTGAAACCAGCATCCTCTTTAGTCCTATGGAGAGTCTGGCTGGATGTCAGGTTGCTGTGCAAATTGTAAACGATCAAAGAGAACATGGATCTCAATCTAGTAATGGACATGTACCTCTACATTTGGCCTAAAGAGTCATCAGGTTTCATTCCAAAATGCTATATATTTATTTTGATGGGGGGGAATACAACAATAACCCGCAACATATAAATCTCAGTTCTGCTGCTCTCCATCGCCTAGTGTTGGGCAGGTCTTTCCTAGGAAAAATCTTCTGGTGCACCACAAGACTTAAAATTCACTTTAAAATTAATTACTAAATATTTCAAAAGGGTTTAAATCCTCTAAAATGTTTGTAAGCAAAGATACCCTCAATAATATTCAAAAAGTTGAGCTGGCCTCCTTTCTGAATCATTCTTAAATGGGTGGATTGTTTGGATTTTTAGTCTTTATGTTTTGGACTGCAGCTTTAAGGTCCACTGCATGTTCAGTCGGAAGGAGAACCCTTTTACAGTGTGGCGTATTTGTTCTCCGACAATGACGTTGAGAGAGAGAGAGGTTAAGTGTGTGTGTGTGTGCGTTGGCTGGTCCTTTGTTTGTAACAAGGGCAGGGTGAATCTAGCAGTTACATCATACTCTGACAAGGAGCGGAGAGGTCCCCTGCATGAACATGTGATGGTGGGCTTGACATCATCTCTTGTGCGGACCACAGCCACGAGTTCGCTTGAGGCGGAGTTACACTGTGAACCTAAACTATTCTGCTGTTAATACCAATCTAAAGTTTAGTCTTTTGCGGCTTTTAGCTAGTCCTTACTTAAAATCTAGCTTTTCATCATGAGTATTCTTTACAGTCCCACTGTGTGTCGACCCTGTGTCGTTAAAGGACAGGATTGCTGGGTGTGTGTGCTGGCTAGTGCTGTCTGCAGTGCAGCGCCGCAGTTGATGGATTGGGTGCCACTGGGGGAGGGAATTCAGCTCTATGCATCTCTCTCTGGTCCTTTGTGAGTGAAGGGGGTGAGTGGGCAGTATGAGAATATTGTGTCATGATGCTCGGCGAGCTGAGTGGTGGCAGGGATGGATGGATGGATGACAGAAGAGATGAAGAGCCAGAACGGCGAGCAGTCCCGCTCACCGTTTCCTTCATATCAGTGTCCTTTGGTAGTAGGGGCTGAGGCACGGCGCATCAGCTACACAACAACACACACCGTTAACTGGGTTGATGAATGGGGCTGAGGGGGACGTCCATCATTATCACATGCATGACCGCACGCATACATACGAGGGCTCTCAAACTCACACAAACAGACACACACCCACACACAAAATTCCCTGTAAAACTGCACACACTCCCTCACAGCTGTTAAACTCAGATTGATTGCCGTAGTTATTGTAGGCTTTATACACCGCCCTTCATACACACAGACACACACAAACAGGACTCACAGGCCAGTTCTCACACTCCATGTTGCATACTAAGATCCTACAGTGAAAATTTAGCCTATTAAAGTTTAGTTTTTCTACATTGTGTCACTCCTTTTCGTACTTTCTCGGCAGGCAATTCGCAGATGGTGACATGCAGGAGGTGTCCCAAGTTTAACGTCAACCCAAACAAACAAAATACGATCTCATGGCACAGTAAAAAAAATTAACACGGCTTTGCAAGCTGTTTTGAATTGGCAGCAGAAAGATATTTAAGTCCACATTTCACAAAATGATGCGGTTATCAGTTACGGATGACTATGGATGGTGTGTCAACTTTCATTTTGGCACTCTGTTTAAAGGGGTTTTCAGTGTTGGTGTATCAACATCTATTGAATGTCAAAATGTTTGCTGGGTTGTTTCTCTTCACAGTCATATAGTCTTAGTTCATATTATGCATTCATTATTAATGCATATGCCACAACATCAGTGACTTCAACTGATCAATGTGCATGAGGGTCAAGTTTTTAGAAATCCCAAACTCTGTGGTACACAATGTTTATGCGTGTGCACACCATTCTGGCTTTTGGCTTTTTGTATGAGAGGGAAAGGACTTTTGAACGTAAGGGCTGCCAAGCTAGCTGTGACCTTAGCCTCACGGTGGACCTAGCCTTAAAAATAGAGGAAGACAGCAGGAAAAAGATAGATGGCTGCTAGCAGGTGGATCATACACTCAGGAAGCTAGGCTGGTCGAGATGGAAGGCGTTCGACAACTTCTACATGGAAAGCACTGTGTGAAGCTTGCACATAGATGGAAAACTTTAAAATGGAAAGTTCAAGTTCAAGTTCAAGTCCTTTAGGTATGGAATAGAAAAATGTCCCTATGAGTCACAGACTGAGGAGCTGAAGTAATGCAACAGTTGTAGTGCTTGTTTAACCATTTATGAATAACTTCAGATACACTTCATCAGTTTACACCATACACTAGTAGAGAAAACCGACATGTAGTATTTGGATATTCCAGCCTGTGTGGTTTTGAACTCTCCATTAATAGTAAAATGTGTAAGAGCTTGAGCCTCAGTGTGGTCTATGTGCGACAAGGCGGGACAAAATGGTAGGTTGTGGATAAACCATATGGAAGAGCAGAGCTGAGTGGCAGAGTGGGATAGTGGTAGTGAAGTCAATGAAGTTGTTTTCCTTCTGTCTGGCTGTGGACTGGATCGTGTATCCACACTG
>CABFOQ010007954.1:7093-21395 GCA_900660455.1 Gephyroberyx darwinii
CTATTCCTGTCTCAGGGCGTGAATTCCACAAGTATTTTCAAGCTACTTGGATGTACGTCAAATTACTGCTAACTGGGAAGCTTCAACTTGTCTAATCTGTCAGCTAATGCACATGCACACTGATGAAAATGCACAAAAACTCATATCCAGGCAGACATGCACACACACTCATAGTCACACGCACACACACACACACACACACACACACACACACACACACACGTGCACCTCGTGCACCTTCAATAGGATTGGTTGCTTTCAGCTGGGCCAAGTTATCTCAGGTCAGTAATTGAGATGTTATCTTTGCAGGAGAGGATGCACTCTCGGGATCATTCAACGCCACCTCTCCAGTCATTTCCATTTGAGCTGAATCAGCTCTCTCTTCGCCTCCCCTTGCGATTACAGCATCTAACTACAGGCTGCTGGTGGGAAACCAGCTTCCGCCCCATGAATAAGTGGCAACCTTAATAAGTTGGTGCAGTGCTATAGAGACTTGGCCACAATAAACAATGATTATCCTGCCACTGCTTAGGGCGGGAGTTCTCCTTCAATTAGTTTTCACATGAAAAATGTGCATGTCAGCAAGCTTGGGTGTTGCTTAAGGGGGCTTCAAGTCATGGTATGTTGAGAAGGCCCATACATTCTGACTCGCAGTCTTGCTCCGTGTTAAGTTTCCATTTCAATACCCAACAACAAGTAAACAAGTAACACAGAAACCAAAGCAGCAGGTGTGTCTGGAGTCTGTATGTTGCTGTTCCCGGTGGGAGCTTACCTTGATTGCAGGTCTTGCCAGTGAAGCCAGGGTGGCACTTGCACTTATTAGGTCCTACGCAGTCTCCATGCTTACACCCGGGCTGGCACACAGCTGTTAGGGAGGATTCAAAGAGGAAGAGGCAGATCAGTGCAGCACCCTGGCAGACTACTTGTACCAGATCAGTATGACAAAGCATTTAATCCTACAGGTTTTTGACTTCCCCAACCCCTTGGCTGTAATTTATCTGTTTACTGAGCATTAAAGCAATAAGAACAGTATGGTACCCAATTCAGAGGAAGTGGGTTTGTCTGTTTCTAAGTGTGTCAGCGTTACTACTGACTTATATATAATATAGCAAGTGCTTTTAGGTAACCACTTGCCATACAACATTCTTCATCCTGTCCAGCGCTGGTGCTTTGAGGGAGTGGGAAATATTGGTCTACACTGAATGTGATTAACAAAGGGCTTGGACTTTGAACAACAACCGAGGTCTTGATTTTTCCTGGGTTTAAAATTCAACATTGATATTTACAGTGGCATGCAGCCAACACAGATTAACTAAACAAATAATATGTCCTTGTTAGAGTATTGCTGAAAGAGTTATAGTATCAAAAGAGCTTTTTTTCTAATCAGAGGCAGATTCTACATAGCGTGCAGATGGCGATCTGTGTGAGGGCATATAGAGTAACACAGGTTCAGCACAGCCACATGGACCTCGGGGGTACCGCACAGATCCTCTGAGTCTCTGTGTTCTGTCTCAGTGAGCTGGAGGCTTGCCCTGCTTATCTGACTGTGCTTACTGCAGCTTGCTGCTAAGCATGTCTGATACATGGGGCCTCAGCCAAGTGTTACTAATTTTCATTAAAAGCTTCATTAATTCTGTCATAATACAGGGCAATCAGAGGACTTAATTATCACTATGGTGGAAGAGGCAGTGGAAAAGAGCAACACATATGTGCGTCTTTCAGAGAGAGAGAGAGAGAGAGAGAGAGAGAGAGAGAGAGAGAGAGACTGTGACTCAGCTTGTAAAAAGTATACTTCCGATTGAGAACACTAATCACACACGAGCCAGTTTTTTGTGCCTCTGCCAAAATCTACCATTATTATTATTATTTTATGAATTATATGAATCACGTCATATTTTTTTTAGAGCAGTTCACTATATTGTTTATAAATAACATCTAAGTGACAACTGTTTAGTATGGAAATGCTGCAATAAGGTTAAATCTGCTTTAATACATTCTAATAGAGCTGAAGTAAATTAGGTTGACTAATACACTGTTTTAGTGGAGTATTGACTGGGTATAAACAAAATGCATATTCTTTAAATGGAATTACAATCTCAGATCCAGTTTTCGGGGCGGCAAGGCTATCCAGGAAGAACCACGGCTGCTCCTCAGGTTTCAGCCCATGACATTGTTCACATTGAATTCAAAGGCACAAAGGTATGAGAACGAGTTCTTTAACTGGGGAAGATAACATCTCCAGACTCATTCCACTTTATTAGCCTATGTAATCTAATAGAAAGAAAGCAGTGTTAGCCTGCTTGGAGAGGCCTGTGATAGGCTGTGAGCCAGGGTGTTAACATGCTGAGCAATCAAAGCTCACAATTACACCACCGATTGCAAATAAAAAATGGCCCAATCTGTAGGTGAAAATGGAGTCGCACTTTTCTGGCACTGGAAGTTTATTAGGCCTTGGTCTGGTCAGCCGATATAATGAATGTAGCTGCTGAATTCATTACAAAGAGAAGAGTCAAGTGAAGAGATTTTTCATACGTGGTAGAGCATTTGATAAGCATGATCAGAAGCACCCGTCAACAGGCTTTGCCTCTGAGAACTGGGGTATTTTTAAGTCTGAGGCCCGGCTGAGAGATCAGGGAAATAAGCCAGTGTTCATTAACCGCAGCAAACGACATTGAAGGACTAAAAACGGCCATACCAGCTGCAAGGCCAAACATAGCGTGTATCGCCCGCATTCAAAACATGAGTACAGATGACACACTTTCACTCTGGGTTACATCAGGCATGCCACGGGCCACCACAGGGCCCATCTAAGAATGCTGACACTGATACTGGATGTCAGAGGGTTTCTGTTTGATGACTGTCGGGCTAATGCGAGTGAGGAAAATCGTGCATGTGTGACGGCAATGGAAAACATTACCTTTTTTATTGAGAAAGGGATACCATGTGATAGTGTGTGTGAATCATTACACTGATGTGATGCATTACTTCATGAGAAGGGAGATAATAAGACCATTAGCTTCTCATTTCACCTGCATCAACACATTAACACCGAGACATAACCTGCACTGTGATAGTAGTCTTTCTAATCTTTTTTTGATTCATTTTTTTGAACTGAAAGTGTTTTATTAATACTCCTAGAGGGCGGCTGGAGGGGCAGTGACATCTTGATAAGAAGACACATAATGCGTAGAAGGCATGGCTTTGGATGAAAACAGTGGCTGCGGAGATCTGAGGCCGGAGGGAAGAAGATGGCCACTGCCAAGGGGTGTGAGGTATTAGTAGCGTGGGGGAAGAGGGCTGGCTCTATAAATAAGTGAGTGCACCCAGGATTCAGAGGATGTGCCCCCAGGACACACGTCCAGCAAGATTATTTCAAGAAACATGTTGAGCTAACCTTGGGGCTGGCACCTTATCCCGACTACTCTGTGTGTTAAGCCGTAGAGAGCTGCAAAACAAATAGCCAAACAAAGAAAGGGTGCAGGCTTTGTTTAGTCTTTGAGAGGAAAGAAACATGATGTTAGAGGGCAACATTCCTGAAAAAAACAACAAAAAAACAAACAAAAGTCTGGAGTCACACACATTCCCGTTCACCCTTAACGTTTTTGATGGATACACGTTGAATAGCCTCGGGGTTTGATTGTTAAAAAAAGATTGCAGACATAACCCATTGTCTTCGGGGACATTTTCTGATTACTTTAATGTTAACTAGATATTCCCAATCACTCACATTTGTCATTTAGATGAGATCGAATGAGGCCAAATATGAGATGGTGGTCCTACGTTCCTCAATGTGAAAATAATTGTCTCAGCTACTTGACTTTGAACAGATTCTTCTGTTTGATTATGCATTTTATTTTAAATCAGTGCTGTCAGACCCAGAATTACAATTAGAGTCAACTAATTCTCCAAATGTTCCCTCTAGTCATTAATAGTCAGATTTTACCTCATAACCATTAATAGATGAAAAGGCATAATTTCAGACAGATCAGTGATCATGAAAGAAAGGAGACCAGAGGAGGAAATCACACGGACAATCAAGATAAAGATGAATTACTTCAACTGGGTATCATTTTTAGTATTTTCATTACTCACTCAGTGGGTCCTATTACCAATTTAAAAATTTAAAAGTGTTGCCTTAATTCTGCCCACATCATTCTTGGAGACGGAGACTGCACTCAATCAAACTAAATCTGAATCCCTGTGGATTTCTAACATCTACTAGGCTGTCTGAGTTTTAATATCAGGCATAATCTATTTAATATAGAGCTGCTATTGAACCCAATTCCTTTATAATCAACCTCCAAAAAAATTGGATAGTGACATATATTGTATATTTTTGAAATGATGATTGATTTTGCAGTTGAATGAATGGATGCAATCTGATCGGATGAGGCAATAATTTTAACCAGATTTCACAGAAACAAAAGTGTTTGGATGGATTAAGATTAATGATTAAAACAATCATCTTTGGTTCATCACTTTGCACAAAATTATTTTGGCAAGGCAGAAGTATCACACCAGCTTCCACCCATCATGCACCTGCTGTGGTCATATGTTTGCTTTTTTTTGCCTCTATGTTATAATTAGGCCCATTAATTTCCCATTGTCTGACTTTTTGTTTTGTGGCTAGGTCCCTAATCCACATGGTTGTAAAGGTCACGCAATCCATTGTAAAAATCAAGGAACCAGCAGTTTTTTTTAGAATATGTGCAAAACAATTGCTGTTTCTGAGTATAATGATTTAAACACGATTACATTATTATAGTATTTATTAGTATTGGTCACTGTCAGATATACAAATTACTGCCAGATTGAAAGAAGCAATGAAACTATCTGTATAAAAATGTTTGAATTATGGGTTTGGATTGGTAAGGAAGTTATTCATGTTTTATAATGGACAACACTTGCAAACATTAAACTAGGTCTGGTCTAACATCCTCGCTCCATCAATTTGTATAGTAATAAACCAGGTTTCTACCGAGCTGGACCTACTTTGGTTTTTGATAAGGAAGTCATTACAGATGTATTTTCAGAATAGAATCCTATAAGCAGGAGATGGTGACATGACACTGAATTACATTTTTCATGGTATGCGCTATGCATTGAAGAAGAGACCAGGTTAGTCAGACTTAGCAGATGAGATGTAGCTTCAATGAAAAGAAATAGGCATAGCAAATAGCCAGACAGTTCCAGTTCCATCCATTTTAGTAGCTATCTTCCTCAGTTTTGTAGCACAAGGCAGACAGAGAGACACAGAGAGAGCAGGATGCTGGAATAGTTCAGTGATATTCGATTTCCTCACTGGACGCTTCAGCATTATACAGGCGAGATCTTGCCATCACTGAATAAGTAGCACCTGAGGATACTCGGGCTAGTAAGATAAACCTGTTGATTGGGTAGTGGTCCATTATCATCAGGAGAGGGAAAATGAATTGTTCAGATTTTCCTATGGATGATGTAACTGTATTACACTAGCTGATTAGAAAGACAAATGCCAAATAAATGTTCAAATGTTCATAGTGGCAGCAAACTGTTCATAGTGGCAGCTGGTCAGAATAAGTAGCTTCAAGTGTGGTTCAGCCTGCCGGATGGCATGGTGGCATGAATAAAGGAGTTTAGTCCACCATCAGTCTGCAACTCCTCTCTCTCTTTCTCCATCTGTCTACCTTTCTCACTTGTCTCCTCTCGACATTTTCTCCCTCAGCTCAGTGGCAATCATCCCTAACCCTGTTCTCCTTACTGCTTACACCTCTCTCTCTCTCTCTCTCTCTCTCTCCCATTAAGTTCATTCTTTGAGAGCAGTCACCCAAACCGATCACTGAGCTCTGTGGCTGAGAAAGCCACAATCCGATAGCTCCAATCTAATCTCTTCCATCGCCATACAGACTTACCAAGACCTGAAATCCATGATGACTGAATCCCCTCACATATACAGACACAGGCAGGCACACACACACACACACATGCGCGCACATACATGCACACACATACACGATTATGCTTTCCTTCTTCCCCAAATCCTCTTTCCCCTCCTCTAAGGTTTAAATCAGCACTCGGGTGATGATGGAATACTGATTGTAGTCTCGAGTGAATGGATTTGAGTGGTGCGCCCAGTCGAGGGCATTTGGAGGCATTAAGACAAACATTCACAAAATAATTTAACTCACGGAGCAGACATAGCTCTGTTGAAAACAAGCGGTAGAATAAAGATAGCGGTTTGATAGTGCAGTGAAGCTTAGAATCAGCTCATACTCTTGCAACATGGAATGTGTGAGACTCCAGAACAACATAAGAAAACATGTTCACACACTGCTGTTTGGCAGGTCGAGTAATAGGTGCCAATTTGAAGTGACTGTGTTTAATGCCACTCTGAACTCTTATTAAAGAGCTGTGACCTAGGATGTAAACTCTTGTCTGATTTCTTGTGGTAAAACTAAATGTGCTAAATGTGAGCCAGAACGAGGCTACAGCATGTAGAGCACTGAGAATTCTCAACAATCTGGGCAGTGCTTTGTACTTTAAGTGGGTAAAGCAAGCAGTGATAATAAAGCCCTCTCCTTCTTTTTCCTCCTAGTCTCAATCCCATGTCTATGCCACCCTGATTTATCTGGATATGGGCAGCTGTAAGGCTGTGAGCCCAGTCCAGATGCAGTGGGAGGTATTGGCTACTGAGATGGCTGATTCCTGCCAGCACTGCTGCTGAGCCTGGCACTGTGTTCACATATACACTATCAAATGATACAATCGAGCTGCTTGAGTAAAATAGTGGCACTTTGCTGACATCATTGCAATGTAAATTGTGCGGTTCAAGTGTCAAGGACTTGGGAAATGCTAGGAGCTAGTTTCTGAACAGAGCCAACTATTGAAAAAAAACCTTCACTAATTTTCCACTGTGAATGCAAGCCCCCTTGAGCTGTTAGTCTTGGTCTGGCTCACAAATCCATTACCACAACATGTTTTTCTCAAACCAAGAGTTTATGTAAGAATAAAATTATCATAATTTGTTTCTAATAAAGATGAAGGGAAAGGTGGATAAAGAGCAAATTCTTCTCGCAACGAGTGCAGGCTGACCTAGCTGAGCTGAGTGTAAGCCTCATGTATCCTGCAGAACAAAATAATACATCTGACGGGACACTGAAGAGATGGGAGTAAACAAAACAGAGTCAACAGTCCCTCAAATATTGTACAGACCTATGGACCAAACAAGCAGTGTGTGACACATTTCCCACAAGAAAATAAACAATTATATAATTAGTTAAAAAAAAAAAGCAATTATATAGCATGATGAGTTTCAATGAACAAAATCAAATCAAAATCAACAAATGGTTGTTTCAGTAATGGAAAACACAAATGTATTCAAGACACAAATGATGATGAGGAGATTAATAGACAATGTTATTATAAGCCATCAGTATGTGGGTCAGTTGGTGGATGGTACCAGCATGCAGTGTCATGATCCTGTGTCTGTAAACCCCTTCTCGATGAAACCTCCACAGCAAAGCAACCTCTATACCATCATGTGCACCAAGCCATGCAGGCGATCTCATGTGTAAGGCTGTCGGACAGATGGGGAACTTGATATATTCACACTTTCCTGGGTATAGCATTACAGGAGAGCAATGGAACTTTACTCAAACGCAAATATTTCTAAAATGTAACGTGTTACTATTTCATCAGGAGGCAATGTGACACAGGAGTGCTATGTTGTAAGAGTAACGATAGGAAACGTCCTCTGAACCCTCTAATATGACGGATAAATGGAGTTGCTGAATATGCCGACAACTTGAGGTGTGTAAAACTGAAAGCGCCGTGGATTATGTTCACAGCAATGTTCCCCTCTTTTTTTCTAACAAACAGCTGTATAGTGGTAATCTATAACCTATCCCTCCACCTGCAGCTACAGTCTCCTTCCTCACGAAGACCACCCGCAGTGTGAATGTAGATTGTCCTAGGTGTGACACTCGATCACTCTGTGTGTGTCCGTGTTGCAACAATGTCTGGGCATGTGTGTATGTGTCCCAAAGCCTTTTGTTACTGTGACAGTGTTTCAGTGTCTATTCTGTCTAATAGCATCTGTGATCCCAGCTAGAAACCTAGCAACCTTATTAGCCCTGTTTGCCCCGAGCAGCAGCAGGCATGACGGCACTCACGCTGGCAGTAACCCCAGGAGCGACGTGTCCATCCCCAGCAGCAGTCCACCCTGGCCCCGTATCGACACAGGCCATTGGATGAGGCCATCTGCCGTGGCCACCTGCAAGAGGACAACATAATTAGTTCACAGCCAATTAAAAGGCTTTGATGAAAAGCAGGGGTCTCTTCCATATTGTTTGTCACTCACGTGACATGCAAGGAGAAAGGTCTCAACCAAAACAAATCTGGTGATTCATTGCTCATTTTCTCATTAATGCCCATATTTTTTTTTAATTATTATGTTTTTAACGTTTTTTAACAGGGCTGAAGGGCCCTCAACACAAGTATGTAACCTCTCATATCATAAGGAAGAAAAATAAAAATACAAAAATTGCAACTATGTGACTTTTCTGTGACAGCAATGATATATTATATCCATTTCATGTTAATTTGAAATTATTGCGAATAATGTATATAAATGTATAATGTATACAGTGTAATTTTCTTACACTAGTGTGATATAATCAGGCTTGCACAATAATTGTTGAAGAAATATCACTGTTTCAGTACAGCATGTTTTCTTTGCATCACAGAAGGAAAACCAGCATATCAAATCGTGTTGGTTTGTCTGATGTCAAGTTGGAGACCTGTGTTGAAAGACTGCCAGACCCAATTTGAATACAAGCTTCACTGCACATCAGTGCACCACTGACACTTAAATCTGAGAGGGCCACATTCCCATTGTTTTCATTAGAGGGCATGTGAAAGAGATTAGATGCCATGAATTGTCTTGTGCCTTTGAAAATATATTTTCTATCTCTATTTTCAGCTAATATAAGTCAGTTGCTTGACTGTGTGTCCTCCAAAAATGTATCAAATCATTCCATGAGAGTGAAGATAATACAATTTCTACTAAGAAAAGGAGAAATGGCATTGTTTTTACACTGATATATTGTAGGTTATTTCACATGCATGGCAGTTCCTGTAAATAAATCAGGGCCAGATGTTTTTGCATTGTGTTCTATTCTGCTCAGAGCAAGAAATAGCTTCTTGGCAGACGGCGCATTTGGATTACCTTTTTATCTGTGCAGAGGCTCTCCACATATTTTTGGAGAGAAAAGCGAGAAAAGAATGAGTCCATTTAAGGATGATGAAAAACCAAACTGCAGACTTTGAGAGCTCAGCTGTGTGATGTTACCTAACATCAGGAAGCTAAATGGATCAGTAACTAGGAAAGACCAAGCCACGTGCATTTTCTTACAGTACATATCTCAAACCAATTGTATGTGCTACATGACCTCTAAACTGAAATACTATCAAAGAGCACTGGAACGGCTCCTGTTGTTTGGTTATGAGAGGTCTTGAGTTGTGCACATCAACAAAATACCCAAAATAAGAAAATGTAATAACTGCCAGAACTTTCCGAAATTTGATCTATGCATGCTTGAAGTTAAAAACCTGAGCATACCGTGACTCCTGGATGTCCAGGGAAGCAGAAAAACATGATGATTCAGTTACAAAAGGAACTTAAAGTGTCTGTGGAAGTATTTCTTTGATACAATAGATGCTTGCTCTTGTGCCTTGATGAGAGCGTGAGGTTGCTGCTCAGTATTCAGGGCACATCCCTTGCTGCTATCCCTGCCTGTTAGTGTCTCTTTGCCAAGATGAGGAAATGCTAATGCTTGCCCCCACTGCCAATCACCTCATTGGGAAAAAAACCCTGATGGATGCTAAGTGAGAGTGGCAGATCCAGGGAAAATGTTTGTCTGCTGCCTGGCAGACAGGAAGGCAGTCAGGCAGGGAGACGCTCTAAACACACAGTTCAGGTGACACAGAGCATGGAGGAGAGGAGAGGAGAGGAGAGGGGAGGAGAGGAGAGGAGAGAAGAGGAGAGGAGAGGAGAAAAGAGGAGAGGTCTGGGTGGCAGCCATATTTAGCTGCCACAGCCCCTGTAGGTGACACCCACCCACCCACACACACACACACACAGCACTTAAAGTGCACTTATCACATTTGAAAAACACTTGAACTCCTCTGCGTGCAGTTAAATTCACTCTACTAATATAAAGGAAGTGGACAAAATAACGGAAATACCTAACAATATAGGAATATCAGGGATCTAATCAGGAGTAGGGACACATTTTTCCTCCTTGGATTGCTGTCACGCAAGTCCTGAACTTGGTGTACTGGGATATTTGCCAATTGTTCAAGAAGGAAAGCCTGAAGTGGGGTGGCTGTGGCTCAGTGGTAGAGCAGGTTGTCCACTGATCACAAGGTTGGCAGTTAGATCCCCAGCTCCTCCTGTCCACATGTGGAAGTGTCCTTGGGCAAGACACTGAACCCCAAATTGCTCCTGATGGTCAGGCCAGCACCTTGCATGGTAGCTCACTGCCATCGGTGTGTGTGTGTGTGTGAGTGAGTGTGAATGGGTGAATGAGAGGCATATATTGTAAAGCGCTTTGAATAAAAGCGCTATATAAATGCAGCCATTTCTGAAGTTCTTTAAAGGGATGAAGGAGATGGTCTACGCTACAGAACATAAAGGTTCAGTGATGTTTAGATCTGGCGATCAGGGAGGCCATGGAAGGCGTTTGACTTCATCCTGGTGTTCATGAAACCAGAGTTGAATTTGTTTAGCGGTGTGTATGGGGAACTTATCATCCGACCATGTAGAGCAATCATCCGACCTAATGACTAGATGGCTGTCTATACAATTACAGACCCACCAGCAGGTTTAACACTTGGCAGCAGAGAGTGGGTTGAAGGCATCCTTTGGCTTTCTACATGTAAACCCATCTGGATGTAAAAAAGGTGAATGGCAACCCTGCCATAAATACTGTCAGTTGCCTTTTGATAACTCCCATTTTAAGTGGTAATTGTCAGACCTCTTTTATAAAGTTTATATATAGTGCTAACTGACATTCAACTTCATATTACCTAAAGGGAGTTGTGAGGTGCTGGCGTAGAGGGGTGTGTTTCCAGGACGCTGGAATACACAGTTAAGCCTTCTTGAGGTGTTGTGGGCCTAACTTAACGAAACATCGGTGAAGGAAGGTGCCCACTTGATAACCCCAATGACGTGCCGCATACCGCTGTTGGCTAGGCTAGGTAACTGGCGATTGATGCCATCTGAGGAATGACTCCGTAGATTTATGATGGTGTAGCCTGATGTCTGCTATGGAGTTGCATCTGATGGTGGTTATATCACTCGTTTGTTTTGTGTTTCTTCTTATCTGAATTGGCCTTCTACATGTGTTTACCTTGGATTATGGCACAAGGGATAGTAACATCTTGTCCTGTGTATTAATGTATGCTGGTGTAGCTGCATGTGTAATTGTTTTTCACTTACTTAAAAGGAACATATGATCAAAATGGCACACAAGGTGGCCGATTAACAAACAGAATAAGCTTAAGAAAAATTGTCCATCATGCATTAATAATTAAACTAAATTCTCACTTGTTATTTCAGGGTAATTTAACCATCTTCATATGACTATTGTAATAGAGCAGAGCAGAGAGTCATATCATGGTAGCACAGACTTGCCAAGTGAGAGGTGATCATTTGTTTGCCTGGAGTATTTCCATGAAAAATGAAAATTAAATATATATATTGGCAGGATCAAATGGGCGTGAGATGCAAATTAATTTTGAGCACATGGTGTTGTGAAGGGAAGAATGCATGAGCAAAGAAGCAGGTTTTGAACTCCTACAGACTCCCAGAGGATAGTGGGTGAGAGGTGTCTGGGAGGGCTGCTTGGCGCAGTGGGAGTGGTAAGGAGAATGGAGCCTCATAAGAAGCAACAGGTCCTGAATTATTGAATCAAACAATTCTCTTTCAACGCTTTCTCTCTCACACCCACAAAGAGGGTGAATACAAAATCATGTTTCTTTGACTTTCATGTGCTCTCTGCCTCTTTCCGTCCTCCTCATGCTGACTTTAGCCCACAGCAGTTGTGCACCTTGTAACCCATTCTGAACGCTACACTTATGGTATAATACAATTCATCTGCTCTGCCGTATCGTCACTCAATCGCATCAACATTGCAGCGATGGTAAAATCATATTCTTTGCTTCTTAAAAATGCATATGGTTTGGAAAGTAAGCAGCATCAACAGTGGGATCTACAGAGAGACTGCACAAAAAAAGAAACAAAAAAACCTTGAGTGACTCCCCGTCCCCAATGTCTCTACTGCACAGCGCTCTGGCATATCAAATGGGCGTGAGCATAATACCTGCATTTATGACCCTCGGGCTCTGAATAATGATCCTAAATTGCACTAAGCCTTGAGGGAACTCAACCAGATAATTATTACCCTTCATGCATGCTGTGTGACACCTCCTCTCAAGCATAGACAGGGCAGACAAGGTTCTCGCAACAGAACCTGAGAGAGAGTGATGTCTACTACTCCTCCATCCTTCTTCCATTGTTTTGCTAATGTGTGCAGAGCTGGCCAATCCTCCCGGGCCGAGAGCGAAGGGGAATCCATCCAACGCTCTGAGGGGAGCAGTACTCAGCGCCTTGAGAATAGTCCTCATACAGAGCGATGATAGCATAATCTATCTATGTATCTATCCATCCGTTCATCCACCCGTCCCTCCACTCGTCCTTAGCACAGCAGGAGAAACGTGCCTTGTGACTGGATGTTGCTTTCTGGATGTGTGGTATCTTGGGTAAAAGACTTGCTCCAACCTGCCAAGCTCAACTGAAAGCACAAGCTTGTGGAGTCATCAGGTCTCAGGCAAGTTGACAGACCACCTCTGTTGTACGTGGTGCCAGATCTTGTTTGTGGTTTGCCGAGGCTATCGTATTAACACAATACACAATGTGGGTTATTGACAACTATCACAGGAGTTAAAAGTAGAATATGAGAAATCAGATACGCTATATATATAAAGTACTAAGTCTAAATACAGTACAGGACAGAGAAGACACAATTCAGGATGTATTAACCTAACCTCAACAGTTGAAACGCTGTTCTCTCTTTCTGTCTTTGTATGAGAAACCCCATGCCTATATGTGGCAGCTGAAGACACATACCTTGTAGAACATGACTGAAGAAGGGCCAATGGTAATAACCAACATGCATATGATCTACCAAACAGCACTTGCTTCAACTTTTTTAAATTGATTCACACTTCTTGCTACCACAACGCAACCACATAGTATTTTGGTGAAAGATGAGGAAGGAATGACAGCGGGGGACTGAAATTAAACTGAAATAAGTGTTTTGTGGATCTTCTGTCTGCTGAATTTGGAAAGGTTCATAAGTCTTGCCAGCAAGTAATACAACATTAAACTGGCAGATGCTGGAGTCTGACTTGGTGTTGTCTCTCAAAAATCATGTATCGGGGCCTTGGCCTAGATTGCAGATACTTCTAGACTCTTAAGCTAACCATAAATGTGATTTGTTTCTTAAAATAGTACAAACCATAGGCAACGTATTAGCACTCTGTGTTGGCCCCTGAAAACCCAAATGTGGGTCTAATAGTACAATGCAAACATAACCTGGCACCCCTCTATGGTTTTGGAATATTACTAAGGAGGTCTGGTATGTGCTGCTTGGCGGGGTTGGACTACAGCAATGTGGTGACATCACCAGGGCAGAATATCCTCTGTGTGTTGTCTTTCTTCTTGGCAAAGTGTTCTGACCTAAGGTAGCACACAAACTGATCGCAAAGTCACTTAGACAACATCACAGGAGCCTCTTTTCCTTAGTCGGACCAAAGCATGCTGAAGCTCCTAACAACAGTATGAAACTTAATAGCCAGAGACTTACAGGTGAGCATATTACAAGCTACTATGTGAGGACAAAATAATGTTGCCAGTGATGACCATGAAGGACCCTTCCGCAGCAGATAGATGAGCCTGTTAGGAACGCTTTCTAAAAAGCAATAAGCGAGGTAGACTATGTAGTAAATGGCTTTTTTGCTCGTGCTCATTCTCAGGGGATATTCTCTGGATAAATTCATATTGAAGCAGAGGGCCAGGCCAGGGCAAGTTTATAACCATGAAAATTGGCAAATTATAGCCATCTTGACAAGCCACCGTCAGCAGAAATGTTAATAATGTACAGTGTGCTGCTGCTAAGTTAATGCATCTCATCAGACAGTGGCCTGTCACACCGATTAGCCACCGAAATAAATACCATAATGTGTGTAAACAGGCTAAGCT
>CABFOQ010007962.1:10506-49874 GCA_900660455.1 Gephyroberyx darwinii
GCACCCGTGACCGCCCCTCCACCTCACCACACACACACACACACACACACACACACACACACACACACACACACACACACACATACACGTACAGAAATATTGTGAAACAAATGAGAAAATATAAATAGAATTAACTGTGTCTTGAATGTCCATGTTTAAAATAGGTGGACAAAATAATAATTGTAAAATTCTGTAGGCCTGTCAGCTACGAAATGAGAAGAAAACATGAAATGCAATTATTTTTATCACAGTTTTATCACATATATTGCAAAACATTTAGACATATACCCCCAAAGCATTTAAGTTTCTAGAGAATTTGGTATCACAGCAAACCATCAGACCAATGGATCAATGGAAAGGGTGTGTGTGTGTGTGTTTATCTGGCAGCATTCAGGCATATACAGTAGGAGTATGTATTTGGCTGCGTAGGTTGTTGGCTAGACATTGGTGAGGCTTGGCAGCCAGGTGAGGCCAGGCGCCAGTAGAAGTGACACAGTCTCACCTACACTAAGCCCGGCGGTGCAGATGTCTTTTAACATGGGGAAATGTGGCCATTCACGGCCAGCCGAGCGTTTCAATGAGCCACATTAGCTGTTGCGCCATTGTTTTTCAAAAAGGCAGCTCCGAACTTGCTTTGATGGCGGGGGACCTGGTCCACGTTGGACTGCGTCATTCTCTCTTCATGTCTCTCTTCATTCTAATCTGCTGCCTTTTATGAGAACTTGTGCAGGAGAGGAGATTTACTCAACATTCATAGTTTAAATGGTTATTAAAAATATCTTCATAGCTGGGAATTAGTTAATGGTTTTTAATGTAATGTAAAACGTATAAAAGTATTAAGTGAGGATGTGGTGAATGATAATATTTTAACACAAAGTTATGAGATTGATGAGGAAATTATGAGAAATAAACTTGAAAATGACTTGAAGTTTGCTGATACAAATGCTTTAACATTGTGGGGACCATATGAACATTTTCAGATTGATTTCCCACCATGACAAGCTGTCATCCTGTCAAGAAAATACACTTTGGGCAGTGTCTTAATTGAAATTTTTTTTTTTTTTGCTATAATATACTATGGTGTTTGGTTATGTTCTGTGCGTGTGTTCATGTCTCGGGAAGCCGTTGGACTATAATTAATACTCCACGCATTGGGGGGATGTCAGTCGTCTTTCATGTCCTCCGTCATTCATTCGCAGCAAGTCATTTGTAAGTCACACTTTGGCTTTGAAGGGAGTCAGGCACTCACTAGAGAGGAATTCCCTCTGAGGGCAAAATCCTCTGGAAGAGACCTATGATTATATCTATATTAATGGCTCTGTAAGTCTAGAAAGATGTTTTGTCTGCTAGATCTAGCAAATAGTGCTTTTCACAAAGAAGAGGGTCATCTTAAACTGATTAGGGTGCAGAAATATCAGGTTCTTTTTGAAAGCTTGTGCTATGCCTTTGGTCTTGTTGTGCAGCCCCTGATGCCAGATGCAATAAATTATTAGTCTAAATCAAAACAGAATGCCAGCTTTACATCAGGATAGTGATCCGTGTCAAGGAAAAGAAACTTCATATTTGAAGCAAACCAACGACCCAATGTCAGGGTCTATCCTAACTAAGTCCAAGGCTATTATTTACTATTTCACTTTTCAGATGGATTTGTGCAGGGTTCTGAAACAGCATGAATGATGGAGTTTTCAAGGCACCTCAAATGATTTAGTATGTTTCATCCTCAGCAGAAACACAGAATTGGCCAAACTCTAGCCAAAGAACTGCACTGATGTTAATAAATCACACAGATGTTTTTGTGGCGAATGATTTTTTTCAAATATTTCAAATATACAATATATTCCATATATTATAGAATTGTATGCTACATTGTAAGATGAAAAAAAGTTCAAAGAAGACATGAAATACATTAATGGATGTGTAACTTCCTTAGTATAAAACAGAACCAAACTTTAACCTTGGTAACTTTTACCTGACTTTTACATAAAATAAGAAACTAAGGCACCAAAGAAACCAAACCTTCAGAGAACACAACAACTTGATTTTTCTCTGCAAAGTCATACTGTATGTAATAAGATGCATTTTATTGCTGCTGCCCCTCCCCTAGTCCCCCAACTACCTCTAAGGTTTAATAGATATCATTGTAATCAGATGGGATTTGGGGGCCTTATCTTAAGTACACAGTGTCATTTTCAGTATGTCTGCAGAACATTTTACTACTACTACTCTCTTGCTATGCAGCCGCATAGAGAGGTAACAACAGGAGATTTAGGTTCCCTCCTCTTTAAAAGATCTATTTAAAACTCGAGCTCACTTTCATTTGACCATCTGTCTTTGCAGAACCTCAAAAGACTCAAAAGGTAAAACTTTCAAGTTTTATTTTCTAAGCTGTAACACTGTTCTGGTACCTGGTACATGCCTGACAAAGGACTTTACTGAAAAAAGGATTTTACTCTATTGCAGTTATATGCAAACATCTCTGAACATCTTTGTGTCTGTGATATTTAGTGAATAAAAAAAAGCTTTCCACTTGAATCTAAAATTAAACCTCAATGAAAAAAGTGAGATCATCAAATAATACTCAAAGTTTAATGTGTTTGCTCACTCGACCTATGTTGCCTCGTTAGTTGCTCAGATGTGAACATGAGATCAATCTGAATTTCAGGCTCCAGACAACACAGGTAATGACACGACAAAATGAATTATGTGCTTTGTGCAAGTTCAGTGCAAGCACAACACAATGTAACGCCATGGTAGAGTGAAACAGTGAGTGTCGTGATCACAAATTGCATCACAGCAAAGATCCACTCTTCCACGGTCTCTCGTAACATGTTGTTACCTGCACAGTGCACAATATTCACTATTTTAAGAATATTCAGAGCTTCAAGCCACATGATATGACCCATGAAATCTCTACTCTGTGTAAGCTGTATCTGCATTAATATATAACACACCCACAGTGAAGCCCATTGTAGAAGTTGCCCATTTTGTAAATAACACAGAAATGTAAAGCAATGTACCCAAACACATAGAATCCAATTGCTTTGGCATGTGACTCAGGAGCCACACCTCCTTTCAGGAACTGTTTGTGATAGTTCTCTTCTGTGTAACCAAGAGTGACTATAAGTAGTAGGCTGGTGCAAATTCAACCCAAGCTGTTGAGTAACATCCTGAGTATCATCCATGCAATCACACTGCCAGGGTCCACAGAGCCCAGCAGCGTGCTGCTTCCTGGATGTACCCACGAGCCCCATGGGAGCTGTCAGAGGTCAAAAAGGACTGGGCGGGGAATATATGAACAAGGTTTCCAATAAAACAAGCCAACTCTGACCAGCATGCAAGCTGCAAAATCAAAACCAGGTGGGCTGCCCATATCATGTTCAAAACTATCAAATGAATTCCAGATCATGATGCAGCCAGGGTACGAATTTTTTTTCTTCCTCTCCATGTGCTACTAAAAGACATAGAAGTGATGTCCTAAATTTAGCCAACGCCGCACCTTGTTAGCGTGGAGGAAGAGTATGTGAAAATGGAACGGAGCCAAAAAGAGGGATTCCATATGGCTTAGTCACATTTGCAGTGTCAGTCCAGGCCAATTCCCTGCAAAGCCAACCTCAGAAGTGAATGTGCTCTCAGTATGTCAGCTACAGCACACTCTTATTATTTCCTCTTATGCCATATATCATGTTAAGCCTTTGGCCTTCAAACATCTCTGTACAGTTGAAACCTATGGGTATCAGTTGTCCCAATCAGGCAAAATGTGATTTGAATAAGGCGAGGTGAACTGTTTAAGTGATCGTGCATTTGCCGTGAAATATGTTCTCATTAAGGATGAAAGATTAGGTTTCCTTTTTGCAACAAAAACTGTAAACCGAGTCAAGACAACACTCAGCTTTCAGATGTTTCCCTGCCAGAACAGTAATGAAATTTTCAGCATTGAAGAGGGCCATATTCAGAAATAACCCTGCAGACAGTTACACACTTTGCTTGGGGTCAGGAAGGAAGTACCGTACCACCAAGGAAAGTAGGTTAGGAATAATCAAAAAATACATAAACAATCAGAGAAAATTAACTCTGTAGGCGGGGAGGCCGGAAACTGTTAGACTTTAGGAAGTTGTGTAGGAAAGGGTTAGGGTTTTGCTGGGGTTGTCTTTAGAGGTTACTTCTTTTTACCTGGCATAAGAAAACTTCACAGACATTTAACTGAACAGAAATGGATATAACCACACTGTAAATTACTCTGGATATACCAAGGTCTTTGTGAAACTAAGTGAGTCAGAGGTTCAGTAATGGCCATGGCACTGGAGGACGTACTGACAACTTGAACAAAGGAATACACCACGTTTCTGAACAGAGGACATAGAAACACTTTAACAGGCGCGATATGTTGAGTAGGCGACTAGTATTATCCAAAGTAAGACTTTGACCTTTTAGACATAAAAGTTGTTCATGGTTTTTATTATATGGCCTGTAGATTCATGAATTTAAAAAGTGAACTATCATTAACTCAATAAAGCTGATTTTAGCTGAGTTTACTTTTGGATCTCTTTCAGGTGAGCAACCACGTATTCATCCGCCGCACAGTCATTTTTAGCGATACACCATCACCCACCACCTTCACTTCCTATGGAAACAGGGAAAGTAGTCCCTGGTAATTCAAAGCAGCACTCAGTAAACAAAATATGGTTTCTATCATATTTGGTGTAAATTTGACCAATCTCAGACTTGGCTGCATACCATTTAAGATGATTTACCATTCAGTGTTAGAGCTGCTCAAGTCCTCATTTTCTCACTTTTGAGATAACACTAGTCACACTGGTACCTGGTACATGCCTGACAAGCTTTTGTGGCTTATGTATCACTCAACATAGTGTATGCTAAAGTGTTAGCATGGAGCACTGGAGCAATTGATCTACTGGAGATTTTAAAAAATTCTCATTGCTTACTGTGTAAGTTGACTAACAGGCCAATCTACCAAAAACTATATGTATTCCTTTAAGACAATCAGCATAGTTAAAGATTATTTGTTACTGCCTCCAACTACCTCTTCCTTATTCAGACAAATATTATTATGTTCATTTAACATTACCCAGTCAACATAGTTATTACCAGTCGTAGTAGCTGAGATGTTAGCAGGTTTGTTTATGTACTGCAAGTGTTGGAGTGCTTATGCTATTCACACTGTAGCTGGACCGATTCATGTATGACCTAACTTTGTGTAGTGTGCGTGTGCTTTGTCCATGGTTGTATATTGAATTGTGTTTCTGACAGGATGTGGGAGAAGTGCCCTGTAGCAAAGCGCAAAAAAGAGCAATCAGATTAGGACGCAGTGACATCATCATCAAAACAGTTTTTCATGGCTATCACCACGCCGAGCGACACAGAGCGTTTGAGTCGAAGAACATGAAAGGCTCGTGACAGCACTTTCTCATTTGAAGTAACTTAACCTAAACTTTCACCTCTCAGTTGTGCTATTGGCTCTACAAATACCTGTTGTGGGAACTCTGGCACGGTCTGTTTGTGGTTAAGTAGGCCATGAGTACCCCTGAGGCAATTTGATGCATTTCCTTCACACTTCTGTCAGAGTTCATAATATGTGATAGATTATCCCCCGTATTGACTTGAAGGAGGAACAGTAACAACTGAGTCAGATTTTGTGTAAAGTGAGAGTCAATATGCCCCCTGCCGTTATTATTACTGAGAATCATTTCTCACCTAGTTCAAACAGGTTATTGTGTGGTTCAGTTGCAGTTCAATGAATCATTACTATGTTTTACATGTTCATTTTTTTTTTTTGCTTACTGTAATCAACATTCATTTCTAAATATTTGTATCTAGGTCATTGTATGAATTCTGAATCTTAATTCAAAAGATTATCTGGGAGTCTGAAACTTTAACAGCCTCTCTGAGGTTCAAACAGCACAACCTGATATACAAACCATTTCTCCTACTCCTATTATATCTGCAAGCGTCCATTAAAACTCCATGTTCTGTGATTTAAACCATGACATTTTCTGTACCTTTTGATATGGGCTCAGTAAAAATAAACAAACCTTTTAAATAACTCAATTACACAATTAATGTTGGTACTCAAGTAAACTATGCACGTAACTGGCCAGTTAATGTAAACACAGTGAAAATGGCTGCTTAGCCCGGACTCTCTACAGTAGCTGCAGCAAATCCCTAAGTACTGGAGCCTATGATTAGACCCACTCAACCTTTGGAATAATAAACTTCAACTTCTGGTCTTCTTAATCTGACATTTAATCTCATCAGAGACGTCTCAAAGGTTCCCGACTGTCCTTTAATGCCCTTCAAGTGCTCTAGTTGAGTAGTCTGTGCTTTTTGTGCACTTGGTTTTGCCAGCTAATCGTAGTAGAAGATAGGGGTTGGACAAATCAACTTGTCTTAATAGTATCTCTTAGTTGCTTTGCATTAACATTTATAGTACATGTAGTCTAGAATTCCTGCCCTAACTTGTCATTTAGTTTCACAATGAAACACAGCTTTGGTGCTGAAGTGAGTTTAATGCTTGCACTGAGGATGATTCAGTGTGCTCGGTTTTTGTGAGACTGAAAGTTGCATTTGTGGCTTATTTAGAGGAAGGTCCAGTAAGAGAAGTAAACGTAAAAGTAAAAGTACAACACGCTGCAGCCACGGTGCTGTTCACCCCAATGAATATACACTGAACACGCCACATTGAACTAGTCCATAGGGGTCAACTGACAGCACCACAAATATCTGATTCATTCATCAGGAACTGATGTTTTTTCTCTATTTTCTGTGAAGATAAAATGTATAATGAAAGCTAAAATCAGTGCGATGGTTAAACCAAGTTTGTATTGTGCATCCACTGCCCTACTAAGTGGCACAGCCAGAAAGTCCCAGAAAGATCAAAAAGAAAGAATATCTACATCAGTCCTGCACAAGAAAACGTCTGCTCTATCATTTCCTGCAGCTGCACGACATCCTAATGATAGTTAGTCCTATTAAGATAGGTCCACCTCTGCATTTTGTTGATTTAAGATCGTAAATTCATTGCCTTGTTTATTTGCTCCAGTAATGTCTAGCAACTGAAGAAATATCTGCCGCCCCAGTCCGGAGTAATCAGGGTGTATTCTGTTTGGCACGCATCAGTGCTTCTGAAGTCCACTGGGTGAAGGGGAAGTACACTGGATCTCAGCCCAGCTGGAAAACTGTCCTGTGAGCAGCTCTTCAGCTGTGAAATGGACAGTCTCCATATGACATTGCTCACTGTGCTGAAACCGATGAAGTGACAAGCAGTCCCGTAACAAGCCAGATACACAAAACTGAACAATTACTGAGAGTGAGTGCATCATAATTCAAAGTTGCCTGCTGGACATATACAGCAGAGTGCCTAATTCTCTTTGAATGAAGCAATAAACTTTTTTTCCATTCACATCATGTTTGTTTACATAACGATCAATTGGTTGCAAGACTAGCCGTCCTCTACAGATTATGTCTGAGCACGAGTGCTTACCACGCCACACTCACACTCAGCTGGTTTTGATGCAGCGCTGGGATCATGGGACAAGTCTTGGACGGCTGTGAAAGGGCTGTAGACTCTGGCGGTCTGCTGCAATGCTCTGTGGGTGGGAACACACACTAGTGTCCTCAGCAACCCAAAAGAAACCCTTTGGTACTGGAATAAGTAGGCCCGACCCCACGGCCCGCGACACAGTGGTCCAACGGCGCCTGTCGGCTGAGCCCAAAACACCATTTCTGCACCAGATGTATTCCTAAGATTTGGTAGTACAACAACTTCAAAGTCAGACTTGATTGTTTTTGATTGTATGATTATTTAATGCTGCTGTCTTTTTCTTTTATTTCTGGGGGGAAAAGATATTATCATTCAACCACACTTATTTAATTGCAGCAATTGGAGCCACTCTAATTGGGCCTCGGCTTTCATCTGAAATGGTAATGATTATGAGATTGTGTTTGTGCTGAGCAGTCTAGTCTGATGAGTAGGAGGAGAGCCTGACTGGAATGAGATGACTGAGTTCTGATTTCATCCTTATTCTGCATAAACCTGTATTACGTTGCAGCCTTGTAGACAGTGAATGATGACACAGATAGGGGGAATCAAAACAAATATTTTATGCAGCATTTATTGCTGTGTTTTTACAGTTGTCAAACAAATCCTATGTGTACTCACATTGTTCTCCATCTTGATGTTTGCAGTCGATTTGATCTTTGTAATGGGGGGCCTGAATAAAGTAAACAGCAAATGCCTGTTCACAATGTCAGCGTGCTTTGTCAGGGTAGCACAGACATTTAAGAGCATCTTATCATGTTGATTTAAGCAATTAAACATGAAGTTGCCCTCTGCAAGCTCCGACTGACTGTATCATCTTAATTATTATCTACAGAGCCTTATCCTCAAAGCATTTTCTGTGGCCTGATAAAGTGGACTTATCACGCTCATTACGTGGTTAACTGTCTGGGTATTTGGAAAAAAAAAATCTTTGGATGTTTGGATTTGGGAAATGTTAGGCACAGTACAATCTACCCTTTAATGTGTTTGGGTATAGTGGCTTACAAATGCTTTAGGGCTACATTGTATTAAACAAGGTAATTAGTCCATCAAAGATACCTTGTACTGTGATCCATACAACCATTTCTAGATTGTTGTATACAAAAGGGACGATTGACTTCAATAAACAGACAGTGCTTTGACCCGGGAAAGCCAATAGTTACTGGTCTTAACATTTGGCAAATTATCTATTATCTTTGTGAAACACATTTTGGAAGCACAGGTTAATAAACTACTGGTTGTAAAGTTCATGGTTTGCAAATGATTCATGATTTGCTTTGTGCTTTGTGATCAAAAATCTATTGTTCTGCCAAAGAACACGTGTGTTACCCGGCAGATGGCATGGGACTGCTGAAAGCGACATGTTGTTCCTCCCTCCCTTCCTGTGGGTGGACGGCAGCGGCAGGAACACAATAGCTAGGTGTTGCATTTGCTTACTAATATTCCTAATCCTATGTGACTGCAGCCTTTTCCCCCCAAGTCAACCACATCCAGATCACCATCTAATCAAATGTGACAAAGCATTGCAGCGAGAGATGGACAGTGATCTGGATTCTGCCCATGCCAGCAGGGAGTTGTTTTGACAAGGATTATCATTGTCATCACACCAGGTAATTTATAACAACCCCCAGCTTCTAGAGACCTCATATCTCTCCAAAAGAACTCTGCTTACAAATATGAGAGAAATGCTGGTAGCTAGCTTTCTCACCTTCTGCTGAGGCTGGAGCAAAAAAAAAAAAATACTTTATCTTTGGCCCATATTGCGGGTTGTCTCTTGCACAGGAGCCCGGGCCACGAATGTCTTGGCAGAGCAGTCACCTGCATAGTGATGCAAAGACCCAGGAATTTATTCAGAAGTGTTCATAAATCATCTCTTTACATTAAAATAAACTCTGCCCAAGCAGCTTTGATGAGCAGATAAATGGATTCTGGCAAAGTTTGCGATCTTTATCTTGTTTAATCTAATTTGTACCAGTCAGTTTGTGACACGAGCATAAATCATACGCTGTTGCACCATATTGTAGGATAGATCCTGACAACACTGACATGAGTTCATAATTAATTGTGACATGCAGAAAAGACTGCAGAGCCATATCAGTACCATGGGTGTAGGTCTGACACACTAAACTGTCTATCCTGATACTGCTGCTTTCTCATAGCCTACCATGTTGTATATCAGGAAACTCTTTCTATCTCCTTAAACTTTAGTCTTCAATATCATGCCTGTAGGGTTGAAAATGTCCCACCAATGTCACCACGAGGATGCTTATGATTTTGTAGAGATGCATGCACAAAAATAATGTTTGCTGCCACAGTGGATGAACCTGAATGCACGATTTTAAATCCCTAAGTCTACTCTTTACAGGATATGAAGTATCTTTATGATCTAAGAAAAAATGTACTAGGCCAGCTATTCATCTTTGTGCAATGCAAATGTTTTCATAGCACAATGCTATCATAACAGCATCTGAAAAAATAGCCTCCACCCCTTGCTTCAGCATTAACAAAACACTATTACACACAGGTAAGTATAATTACAGTACGGCGCCAGTGTTCTGCAGAGCTGTCTTTTTAGAGTGGCTTGCAAACGCTTTACAGTACATTTGTTATCATAGGTCATAGGTAGTCATCTAATGAATCACATGTATGTTAACAAAATATTGACACATGCACACATGCACACATGGCAGCAGTGTATTTTTCCTTTGCATTTGATGCATTTCCAATACAGTGTACCTGAATTTAACTTCAGTATGAACATTGATAAAAGCATCAGTGTTGTGGCCACATAGTTTTATTTCAATAAAAACTATTAACAACTATTTGTTACTGTGGTTGTAGCAGATTTTCTTCAATTTCTCGATAGCTTACTTTTAAACGTTAACATTTGCAAGATGTCGACTACATTTCAGATCTACCCACCACAGAGTAATGAGACTCAGTCCAATGGAATTCTTCAAGGAATGCATGTTAACATATAATATACAGAAATCAAAGAGAGAGAGAGAGAGAACCAAGGAAACCATCTACCAATGTTCTGCCCATGTTCTTGTCAGTCTGCCTGTTTTGGTTAAACAGCACTGAAAGGGCACTGTGCTCAGGCATTAAAAGGGATATCCTACACATGTTTGTTATATATCAAATTGAAAAATATCACACAGCATTTGCAAAGAGCAAAAAAAGAAAGCCAAATATGTGGCCACATGAGATTTTCTTCATTGCTTTTTTTGTGTGCTTAAACTAAAGTATAGTTCCAAAAAGCCACCCACACTTCACCGAGTAGAAAGAAACCGATCTCAAACCGGCACCTATTTATGGATTTTGCTACTGCCAGATAGAAATTCCTCCTACAGTGAAAAAGCCCATTGAATGTGAAGCTCATCCATCATTGCAAAGCCATTGGCTTTAAAACAGAAGCAACAAGACTATGATTTGGTAACACACTTTGCTTGGACTGGTTTCACCGCTTATGCTTTTGACTTCCCTTTTAACTTTGAATCCACTCCATATTTATTTTCAATTTTCCTTCAAATCGAGGCCTACCCCTCTGCAATAAAACCATCTTTATTTGCTGAAGTAAAACGTGACAAATTTCAGTTCTTTTCTTCCCTGAACAAGGCTAAGAGCTTCAAATATGTACAGTATGTGACTGCTGAGTTTCATCTCGTGTTGTGTGAACTCCTCATTGGTGCGGGAAGCTGAGAAGATGACGTCATGAACTCTACTTCACCTAAGCGGACTGCTGCACATGCAAGGAAAGGTTTGGTGGCCCTTGTCATACCTGCTTTGATCCCAATTAACTAATCATCTCACCGGGTTCTCCAAGTATGCAAACATTCTCACTTTATCTGTGTGAAAATCAGGCCAATAGTCAAAAGAACTTCTATTCAGCAGGTTCACAGCCAAAACAGAGGACAAATTCCTCCCTATGTTGGGGTAAGCTTTGAATCCCGCTGTGATACCAACCACCTTGTTATTTATGATCCATTGAGCCAATCATAACGTCATTGTTGCAGATGTGAATATCCTCATTTTGGTTTTGGCAGCCATGCTGTTATGATAATCCCTTAACCAATCGTAATCAAGCCGTTACTGCTGAGCCGGTCAGAGTGCTGGGAGACGTCCATTGTTTTTTATAGTGAGAAAATGTATTATTGCTGTCTAGAGAAGGTTATTCGACATGACAGCGGGACCTGGCTGCTGTTGCTGTGGATGTAAAAGTGTTTCTGAGAGGGACATTCTGGACTATTTTTACATGTCATTTCCTTCCGGCAAAAGCCACGTCCCACAGCTGCCATAAGTCATTGCTCTGTTTAGCTGAAACCAGATTTATGGACTTTGTTGCTGACCACTCTCACATTTA
This sequence comes from Gephyroberyx darwinii, assembly GCA_900660455.1. NCBI lineage: Eukaryota > Metazoa > Chordata > Actinopteri > Trachichthyiformes > Trachichthyidae > Gephyroberyx > Gephyroberyx darwinii. The sequence continues at coordinate 22,425 of CABFOQ010007962.1, forward strand.
AGCCCCAGAAATTTGGATGGTGCAGGAGACAACCTGCAAACATGAAGCTTTCAGGGTTTGGAGTGTGAGGCCGCGCTGCACATAGAGAAATCAGTTAAAGCGGTTACCCGCAAGATCCTGTTTTTTTAATTTTGGCAACATCTTTGTTGCTCAGTGCTCATCGCTGTGGTGTTTCTGCACTGCACTTCCCAGAGATCACCTGTCAATCAAACAGCGTTTCCAGTACTGTGACATCTTATTCCTTGGATTTTCTGTTGATGGAGTTTTCTGTAGGTGGCACTGTTTTCTTTGTCTGTTCAGCCATGGTAGCTATCACTGCTCACGCGAACTACCCAGTTCTTCTATTTTCTATTTACGCATCACTTCCTGTGCACCAGAGGATTTTGTCCTAGAGAAAACCTACCAGACATTGAGTGTTTAGGATGTAAAAGCTTTCATGAAGTGGCTATGGGTTGAATCACTATATTGTCAATCTATGTCAATTGGACATAAAGAGTAGCAAAACAGAGATTAATTTATATAGAGGAAAACATAGGAAAGTGGTCTATGGCCTGACATCTTTACATGATGTCATATATCTGTTAGATACTTGTAATAATTATATAATGGAGTCGTTCCGCTGTCTAATCTTATTCAAAGTGCTCATCCGAACGTCCTCGAACGAGGGATCTAGGGCATGTCGGACGTTAAATTACACATTGGAGTAATAACTATTATTATGGTTACAGAAACACACTGGTGAATCTGAACAGCACACATAGGCACACAACCACGCATGCGCACAGACACACACTCATTCACACACACTATTTTAAGACAATAAAGACATATCAGACATTAATACATCAGACATATAAACAATTACGGCATTTAAAGATGTCACAGTACAAGGCAGATGACAGAATGACGAGGACCGATGCGGTTGGACCTTTGTAGTTGGAGCAAACGGGAGTATTATCAATCAGGGTCAGCGTGTTGAGGCTGGAGCTTGTTGGACGGCCTCCAGCGGGGTCTCTTTCCCCCAGTTCACAGCTTTAACAAGTCTGATTTGAGTGACCTGGGGAAACAGTTTAATGACCGTTTCTTGACTGTGTTTCAACACTGTGCGGGTGGGTGGTCTGACGCGGCTGGGCGAGGAGGGTCTGCTGATGTACAGTGTTGTAAATGGATGTTTCAACAGAACAACAAACACTTTCCTTCTCACCGTCACATGGAAGTACCAGATGAGGTCATGTTGTGTATTTATACGTTGGTTTCCGAATTGCTCGTTCTTTCAAAGAGGTTGGTCTTATGATTTCCCACAGATACTCCTTTGTGTCTCCATATTTGGAGATCAAAATAAATGTCTGACACCATATCTTTGTGCAAAATCTTTTATGTTTTTCAGATATAGTTCACACTGGAAAAATTCAACAAATGAGTTTTTGATACTTATAATCTGACTAAACCTTTTCTTCCATTTTCTTCTCTGTGCACACAAGAATGTGTTTTGCCCAGAGCTCATTTTTCCTCCTTTATGCCAACCTGCAGGATGTCCTCTGGAGATACCGTGATACATTTTCATTGGTCAAGACTTAATAACCATCACAGACTTTTATGACATGCCAGGCGCCACATCTCTCAAGTCGGCTTTGCTCCTTGAGACCATTTACTTGGAACCCAATGTCCGAGTGTCCTTTTCATTTGTTTCATCTGCAATTAATCAACCATCATGTTTAATATGAGTTTGTTAGGTTTACCTCCATCCCTCCCCACAGCTCCTGCCAGGTTTATGGTCAACACAGAGCCAACGGCAGGATTTAAGAGAGTTCTGCCACTCAACATGCTTTTCAAGTTTTTATTCCCCTGTAACACTCCATAAATAGATGGCAGAGGAGTCCAAAATCAGTCTTTACCAAAAATATAGTCGTTTGTGAATTTATATAAATTACAGTAGATGTAGTACACATAAAGTTGGACAGATGTAGAAAGTTTGAATCCATTTAAACTGCATTGTTAAGATAAGATATTTGATCATCTTATATTCACATAATCGACAAAGCAACACAACTTGTATTTTCCTCTTTCTCTTGGTATTGTTTGTCAACCACCACCTGAAAATTACTGAGCAGAAAAAGAACATGTAGTGACTTGTCAGCTTCTCAACCAAAGCCAGGATAATTTATTTTCACTTCCCTAATGGAAAAAATATTCCCCTAATTACAGTAAACACGAAATTGCTATTTCATATGGAATCATTCAAGTTTGATGCCTGCCTCCGATAAGACACTTTTGAAGTTCCACTGTATATGTTGTAAATTGTTTCTTCGAGCTCACTCAAGTACCAAAATCACCCCTGGCTCACCGCTGGGAATAGAGAGCAGAGCGGGTACCACTCCAGCATTTGGATGCCGGGCCAAGACTTTCCAAACATCTTTTCCTGGTGCCTAAAATTAGCAGCATAATGAGGTAGTGGCTTCCTTCTCTCTGAACTAATACCCCGTCCCCGTGGGAGAACACGATGTGGACTAACACTCAAGATCAACAGAAAAATCGCACACTGACACTTAGGGCCCTGGGATTAAAGAAACTGAAATAAAAAACGGTGAACAGCAATTCCAGGTCCTTTGAATTGAACTATTAATACTACTATGATGCACATGTAGGAAATAAATAAAAATAGATACACAAAATATGAAGTTTAGATACTTTTTCATAGGTGCTGTTATGTGCGCTGCTCTATTTAAAGTTTGCAAACAGAACCACAGGGCAGTTAAGATCTCCTCAACAGTCTCCTTGGCCACCTTTTCCAGTGTGCACCTTCATTAAAAAGACTTTTATGTGGACTCCAGGATGGCTGGAGAGAATGGAAAAGACATGCTTAAGTAGACTCCACTTCATTATTAAACCTATAGGTCACATTTAATTGCACTTGCATTAATCTGTTTTATTTCAACTAATGAGTGCTGCCATAAATTTAACTGTAGGTGAGGAATTTTTATTACCTTCAGCAAACTTTTGATCAGGTGCTGAAGCTGTTCGGGGGCAAGCGAGCTGGAGAATCTTTACTGTGTACAGTACAGTGTCCGATTACACAACGGCTTGATTTTTGCCTCTCATTAGGAATTCTCCATCACACGTAACGGCTGCTTGTGTCGTGAGAGGAGAGGTTTGTAGTGGACTGACTTGGTTTCTTTGAGGTTCAACTAATGTGAAAAAACTGACTGGATGCATGTTATTTGTGTCATATATTCTGGGGGGTTGAACATACACTGAAGGGAATTATGTTGCAGTCACACTAATCAGGACATTTTTTATTATATCTTTATTTATCCTGTGTATTCTTGTTGAGATACAATGGACTTTTAACGCAAACTTCTGCCTTGGTTATCATGCTAATCTTCATCGTGTCATTTACTATCACATTCTACTCTTCTGGTTAGGATTGGGGTCAGAGCTGGGAGAGGGATAGGGGAAGGGAGAGGTTTAGCTTTAAAGCTGCACTAGGCAAGGTTTTTCAATCTTTGTTTCAATCCACCCGTCTTATGAGCCTAAATCACAAAGTAGGGCTGCAACAGAGAAGGGCCCCGCCCCTCTAATTGTGACCCTGTAGGTTTTCCATATTTGCCCAAATGAAATTCTGGTGTTGGGTGTCTTCACTTCTCCACCCACAGGAAGTAACAAATCAAAACTTAAGTGCGGAATACAAACTGTCTCCTAAACGTTGTAGTCTTGTCCCTTTGGTTTCCCTTGTTAGAAAGCGTTAACAGACCGTACTGTGTGCAGTTTACTGATGACACATTACATGGTTTCTGGATATTGCAGTTCAAATTTCACCTCCCACTATGATTTAGAGGTGCCAACATGCAAAGTTGCCTAGTGCAACTTTAATGTTAGGGTAAGGATTTTTAACTTTCCCAACTATATCATGCATACCTGCATAGCTCTCTATGTAAGTGGAGTACGCTGAAGAGATATTGCCCTTCTGGAACTTGTCAGAACAGGTACTTGGGAATGAAACTTCAATGAGTCATTACAGGAGGGTTTGGAAACTCATTGGTTCTGCAAAACTTTGGCAAGCCATCTATGAACATGCTAATATAAAGAAAGATGTCAGCAGTTCCCTCCTTCAGTGAAATACAAGGATGAATATTTAGACAAATGATGTCATTTCAACAACGGTACAGCGTACCCACGGAGCATCTATTCAGCCATATTGTTATCTGACTCTCAGACACGCAGCGTCTCTCTGTGAACCCTAGTCTTCCTCCAGCCCATTGACTCCAGGACGCCTTGGCAAGAACCGAGCATGTTCTCAAAACAAACACCACAACCTGCACAGGAGTCCAGGCCCAGACCTAAAGGGCCAGACATTGGGATTGCCTCTGACAGCTGTTTCCTGTTATGTAACTACACACAGCTGCTATTTCCAAGAGAGGGCATCTTGGTGTTGTAGACATTTCCAAGGGTCAAGAGGAAGAAAAATAATGCAGCTTTAATAGTGACCAACAATGGACCACCAAGGTTTCCGCCTTCAGCATGCAACGCTAGGACGCAACGCTCTGTCACAGAAGGATGAAGGTTATGAGGGAGTTCATCGTGTTCTCAGTCACCAAAGATGCCAAGCTCCTCCACAGGATACTCCTCCCTTAATAAAGCCATAGTGTAGCTAATGCAAGCTAGATTAGCAAAGTGGACCGGTGCTCAGGATAGTCAGATGACAAGGGAAGATCTTCACTTTATTATACAGTCGGTGGTATCATACGCTCTGCAAAACCCTGAGAGAACTTCAGAGGTTCTTTGAGAGCTAAATAGAGGAATCTCTTTCTTTTGAGCAATCTTTTGAAGAATCAATTAAACCTCTTAATGGTTCTTCACTGCTATTAACAGAACCATTAGTGATCCACATAGCTCCTACTTGTTCCATACAGATCCAAATAGTGCTTATTTCTGTGGTTGTCCATTTCACTGTAATGGTCCCATAAAGAATCATTAATGCTTCAATATGTAGCTGCTGCAGTTTGTTAGTAGGTATTAGATAGTTCTCAATTATTGTTATTATTATTATTATTATTATTAGTAGTAGTAGTAGTAGTATTGTTGTTGTTGTTGTTGTTATTATTTTAATTGTTTTGCGCAGTCTGGTGACTTACTGTAAAAATGATGATACCACATAATTTCTTATTTTGAAAAGGAAGTCCTTGCTCCAAATCACACAACACTTTATGTTTATTATTTTATAAATTGTTGCACATTCTGTTGATTTACTGTAAGAATTCCCAATACTCCCAATTCTTTTGGGAATATGGCTGTGAGATACTTAAAAATAATACGGACAAATTGTTCAAGTGTTTTAAGTCTTCAGAGCATTACTTTCCTTGTCTACATTTTGCTCAAGAGAATAGAAGATAAATGAGGGAGCTGTAATGTCTGGGAAAGAGGCAGAATATTTGGCTGCAGTTTCTCTATAAATATTGATTCAGTTTGTTTGAGGTTCCTCTGCAAAATAAACATTTTACATATTGAATAGATTATCATACTTATCTGACCTGGATATTGTTTGATAGCATGTGAACATGTCTTTAGCCTCCTTGCATGACCGATCCAGAGAGACCACCCTTAGAAAGAGAGGAGTGGAAGTCACTTCATGGGGAAGTTTGTGTCCTTTGAAATGCACCATTTGTGATGACGATCAGATGCAGCAGCTCAGTGGGCATCACAGTCCAACCTTTAGTGAACCTCTGAGTGTATGTGGTTAGCTACTGGTTTGAAAGTTGTTATTACTCTCAGGACCCCGGATCTAATCGCTCACTAAAACACGTCATTTTGACAGGTACATGGTGCGAACAAGTCATCACACTCTTTTTGGTAACAAATGGATGATCCAAGATCAGCCCCAATGACCATGACATTGCAAGGAACGCTTTAGTCAACACTATGGTTCAGGATATGAATACTTGTGCAAATCAGGCCCTGCATATTTGTCTGACAATAGACAAAAGTAATATCATCAGTTTACTCAGACATACCACACACTAACATGGAGATGCCACATTTCATGGGCCCAGTCCAAGTTTCAAAGCCAATGGAAAACCAAAGACATGTAGCAATAAATCACAAGAAGACATGTAAATCTCTCCTTACAGATGTTTGTGGAAAGATTATAATGGCAAGTCGATAGGTCATAACATAATGCCAGACCTTGTAACAGGAGGCAGATTGTAGCAGCTCTCATACAGCTCCCACGGGAGCTGGAAGTGTATGCAAGCTAAACTGTTACTTTACCCAATTAGATTTTAATGTATTACTGTTTCTCAAACGCCTATGCACAAGATTACACGAAGAGAAGCTTTACACGTCTGTATTGTAAACCTTGCAGTTTGGTCAGGTGTTGACCAGCCAGAATCCTACAAGCCAGTCCTGAACGGTACAAAAAAAAAAGCCTCGATCACACGCTGGAAATGCCTCCATGGGTCAGGGGTATTTATTGATGACATCTGTTCTAGGTTAAAGGGCCACAGAAGGTACAAGTACATATGGAAGTCTTTTTTCACAGTATTGGGGGCTTTTCCTCCATGCCTGTGGATGTCCAGGGTGTGTGTCTCACTCCGACCTCCTCTTACCACATGCCTGCTCCCGCCTCGCCCTCCGAACTCGCCACGTATGTCAAATGACAGCCGTCCATCGAGATTTATCAGGGCAAGATTTATGTTTTTAGCAGCCAGGTCTTGGTGCTTAGTAGCCGCGCTCACTGCAGGCGGTGTTTTTCTTCCTGCACATTCATATTAGTTTGGTTTATTACAGCAGCACGTCTGGTGAGGTCATTTATGGCCAACCATGGTGGTATGACAAACTCATTTATAACAGTAAGGCCTCAGCACGTTGGATGAGATCACTTGTGCCTTCCTCCCTCTCCCTCGCTGCCCAGACACCAAGCTCCATAGGTAATGAAATCATGTGTTTATCTGTATATTTATGTAGGAATACGATGGACTAGGGGATCACTGTTGTTGGTGTGCGATCGCTGGCTGGGGGGCCATTTCACACACTACTGAGTTTCTTCTCCCGCAGTCGATAAACACTATTGAGATAATATGGGAGAGGCGGCAGGTTGGGAACACATGTTGTCGAGATAGATTAACATCGGATATTGGTCAGGAGGTCTTTCAACCTCTGTTTGTATTGGTCAGTCGCTGGTATGTACATCTTAAAAATGACTTTCCCTCAGAATTTGGATGATTTGATTTGTTGCCATATTTTTCTTGTATCCAGTCAAAGTCATGAAAGACTTTTTCCTCATTTGTGATAAAAAAACAAAAACAAATAGTGTTCCTCACAATTGTTCCAGAAGGGGCTGAGGAGATGTTGAAGGGTAATTAGCAGCACAATGGCATGTGCTAGTCGTGGCGCAGGTTCCCCGCTGGTATTGAACTTGTGACCCTGATCCCAGAGGGAGATGTTCAGACTAAGATAGAGGGCAGCAGAGAGATTTAGACATGCTTGTGGAACCTGTGTGGTCTCCAGATATGCAACGTGCAGTCCAACACACACATTCATGCCTTGGCTGAGACTTAGCCCTGATTCATACTGAGTATCCATATGGTGGAATACCCAGCAGTGTTGAACCAAATTCTCCGCAGTTTAGCATCCAAAAGAGAAAGCACGCAGAGAGAAGGAAGCACAAAGGTATAAGCTGTCCAAATGCCCAAATCCCAGATGATGAAGATGCCACATAATTTGTTTATTTTGAAAAGGGAGTCCATGCTTCAATAGATGTGTATATTTAACATTTTCCAAATGAAAAATGATGACAAAAGAGACAAATTGTATTGGAACCTTTCCATTTAAAACATAAAGAACTATGTTTTTACCACAAACGTTTTCTCTTTAATATTGGACGTAAATATCTAACATTCTACACCCTACCCCAAAACCTCTGTCCATCCAGCTGCCATGTATATACAGTAGCCAAATATTTAAAATATTTCATTTCTTTATAAACATTTTACACAACTCAATAATAAAACGTTAAGATTTCATTAAGATGTGGCATAGTCTGATTTCCTTTGGCTCTTTAAATCACACAACACTTCATTCAATGTGAAAGGCAACTCAAATATTTGTTTGGGTTGAGATTCGATTGCACTGCATGGTTTGTATTTCGAAAGGCAGTGGAAATTTGCTATTGTGAAAGTGGAGACGGTGGGCTTTTCTCATGAGGACTTCAATGCACACTGCTATTCAAAATGTAATGAGAGTCGTATCTGCGGGCAACAACTTCTCACAGCAGGGCACGGGGCAAACGAGTGACAATAAGGAAATGTTACTCATCATTTCATAAAAGTGGATCATACCCAGACTCTTAACAGATATTTATGTTTTATGAAAACCATGTCTCCAAGTTTCACCAACAGAGTCAGTGTTGGGGCGTCTTTTACCAACTCTGAATGAAGGCAGCTGAAGTGGATTAGGCTAAATGTCCTTGGAAAAAAAGGCTCACCACAAGAGTAAAGGAAAAAATTTACAGCACAACACTGACCGCTTGGTGTGTTCCAACAGATACGAGTGCCGACTTTGGTCATCTCGCCTTGCATGCAACACTGTAGAACAAGCAGATTTAGTTGATGCAACCATATTAAGTAAGTGCTGAAACAATTAATATGGTGTGGCACACAAATGGACTTTATTTTCAAGAATAGTTCAACAGTCCTGGATTGCAAAACTCTGTGAATGTCAATTGAGTCAATCATCCAGGAGCCATTTTCCAACAGTGTATTCCCGCAGTTTTAGACACATGTCTGTTTTATGAAAACATATACCCGTCTTATCAGCCCAAAGCACAAAGTGGGGCTGCAGCAGAGAAGCGCGTCCCATCCTCCCGTAATTGAGATGCCAGCGATCACCCCTTTTGTTCAAATGAAATTATGGTGTCGAGCATGTTCTGTTCTGCGCCCTGCTATGTGCAGTTTACTGACATCATGTCACAGGGTTTCTGGGTATTGAAGTTCAAATATTTAACAGTTACCACTCTCTGCCATTTGGAGCCGCCAATGCACAAAGTTGCCTATAGTGCAGCTTTAACTAGCGTATCTTGATAGAGTAAAATCCTTTGCTTGAGTAAAGAAGCTGATGTCAGGTAAAGAGATAAGCACTAACAAGCCTCCTCTGTCTGCATGCACCTCTGGAGGGCAGCTGTTAGCAGCAGACACTTTCCATTTGAATTGGGCCAGCAGCAGGGGTCAGTGGCTGGAAATAGGCAGACCATTGTGCTGCCCTATGAAGACGGATGTCAAGGTCAGTGCTAAGGTAGAGCTGCATTGTCAGCAGCTGGTGGATGTGAATCTAGGTCCTGAACCAATCATGGGGATCCTATGATTAAGTATTGTAGTGGTGAGATGGAGATTTGGACATGGGATGAAGGATAAAAGGAATGACCGTGCACTGGGAAATATTATCTTATTCATGTGCTGAACAGAACATTTCCCCCTAGGAGTCAGGCTATTTGCCTTTTAGCATGCAGAGAAAGGAGTGTGGCACTGATTGAGATACCATTTCCACTGCATCTCCCTCTTTACCACACATGTGGATGTCTCATAGATTGAGATACCTCCCTCCACTGCACACAGTCAATGTGCCCTCATTTAGGAAAATCCTGCACAATCAGTTCAGCCACAGCCCATTCAGATTTGTTGAGATTGGGGAAAGCATACTCTTCAAGGCAGTTTTCCATTGGCTGTGGCAGAGTTACTATAGGGATAAAGTAGGCTCTTGCATGTAATTTTCTTGCTATTGTTTTTAATTAATAAGCAAAGTGTCTTTTGAAATCATTTCACGGAATTGCTGACGACCACCCTTGGAGAGATTAGAAATAAACATAAGAAAAGATGGAACGGCACCAGTGACTAATTGACATGGCTTTACAGTTCACATCACATAAATGGGTTAGGAATGTTGAAATATCTGAGATGATAATCCAGTCACTCACAGCTGTTCCCAAAACTAGCTGAGCACATGAGAGATCATGTTGTACAAGATCGCACGGCTGACTTTTCTAAAATCATCAGCAATCATCTTAGCCACATCCATCCAACAGTGGAAAATAAATGATATGAGGATGTGCTGACATGTTGAAGTTTGTTCTAATTCTCATTTTGGCTGGTGCTCTGTAGCTCTAGCCACAGAGGAGGATATTTGCTCCCATCTGGCTTGCTGTGCAGTATTGAAATGCAGGCCAACTGGGTTGGGTCATTACAGAACTAAATCCAAGTCACAGCAGTAATTGCTGAACGGGTAATATTGGGGTAAAGCACTTAATTGGATTCAGGAGGCTGGCTCAGTTATGTTGCACATGGATTTAGATTAAATCAGTGGGATTGTCAAATGATTACATCTTTAGTGAGGCATATTTTGTATTAGATTGCATATTTTGACTATTATATATTTCTATATTTCTCATGAATTAAAAAGTAACAATATTCTAACAGTCTACCAGATGCAGTTTTTCACGTAAAATAATAGTTTCATAATGAAAGAATCAGGTAAAAATAAACATTTCATCACAATTATACATTTTCAATTAACAATAAATGAAAATACTGAAGACTATTCTAATTAGTTATCAATTTCACTGTTAGTTAGAAGTAAAATGCAACTTTTTCTGAATCGTGTCTATATTATATCATTTTCATTGCATAGGTTTGCTGTTTTTGGCAAGACCCCTTTAATTCCCATATTGTGAAAGCTCATGGGCTTCTTATGACATAGGTGAGAAAAATCAGGAAGTGATTATGCTGGTATTCTCCCTTGCAGTTCCCTGCCTACCCTGGGACCTGCCCCCCCCTTACCTGTGTGCAGAGTTGATCTGCTAATCCCTCGGATCTGAAGGTAAACACACAGACTCTCGGATATAAAGAGGGACACTCACAATATTTAGTTAAGGGATTCAGGCTGGAGGAGGGATACCTCACCTGAGTTTTGGGAATGGCTTTTGTGTGGCTGGACAGGTCAACAACATATCCATTTTCACTAGTGGATGGGAATGGGAAGTAAAGTCCTTTGCAATATGATCGGTGCCCGATGTGTTTACACAAGGCTATCTCCGGCCTCGTGGAAGCCCAAGGTGTTTCATCTTGAGTGGATCATCTACTGTTACTAGCACCTTCCACCATCTTTGTACCTCTATAATCCACTGCTATCATGGAGCCATTTGATTTTCAATTAGTTGTAATCAATGAACTTTGTGGTATCTCTGTTGAACTTGGGGTCATCAGAGAAGCTGCAGTCATTAGATCAGAGCTTGGCCTCTCCCTTTCAGCATGCCCTCATGAGCGCTGCAGGTTAAAGCGAGACATCTATCTGTTCCTTAGCTGTTCAGGGCAGGTCAGCACCCGTCAGACCCGGTAAAGCTCTTCTCCCAGAGGTGTCTCATCTCCTGCTTTATCTGCTCTCCACTCAGATAAGACCGGTCTTTGAGAAACTTAATACTGACCTCTTATTAGGAGAAATCAGAGAAAAAAGGACATTGACAAAATGACAAAAGAGATTGTTAAATTGGATTGCTGAATGCTGTGTGGATGGAATTAGGCACAATTATCCATCCTTAGGTAATGTTTCATTGAATCTTTTAGTTAAAAATGTTCTTTTGCAAAAAAAATACATCCTTGCAAATTGATCTTTTAATTGTTCTGTGAGGATGTGTTTGCTATTCAAATAAAAAGTGCTCGAGGTTTGCTGGCAAGATTGATCATTGCGATGACAGCATCAGCCATGATTACACTAATAACTCGATTTGCTTGAATTCATTACACCCCTTTTCATACAGAAATTAGTCAACAGAGTCTTGGGTGTTACCAAACGTGGTATTAGGGAAACATAAATCAAATGAATGACAGCCTGTCAAAATGAGACTTGAGTAATTATAGTGCTCATCTACCCTGGGGGAAAGAAGAAAGTACAGTGAAGTTTCCTTTTGTTCATCGTGTCTAATTACTTTGACATGACATGATGAGCTATCCCGCAAACATCAGCCAAGTATGACAGCAGACACCCGCTGATTGATGCTTTAACTTTTCTACTTTCTGTTTTTTGTTTGTTCAACAAGCAAACGTCTCTGCTACTGGTTATCAAAGACCACAAGCACACATTATGAAGCTTAACTGGGCCTCAACAGCTATTAAACTTCATTTGCAGTATCAGCATAGTATTTTGCAAATTATACACAGTCTCTGGATCCTGCAGACGATAAGGGCTCTCCCTGGAGATTGGGGAAATGGCTCAATTTGGGCCTTTCAGACGCACTCACAGGGAGCTGTGCTTGTGCCTTCAGTCGCCAGCCTCGCCATCCCGCCTTTTATAAGGCAATCGCTCACACAGCTCTGCAGTATCTCCACCTGAGATCAGAGCACAGCAACAAAGAGCTTACCAGTCAGCATTCACATCGACAGCAGATAGATGCCGGGGTTGGGAGGGGGTCTGGGGTGTTCAGACTTGGACTATTTTGAGTTGGGCAAGAATGCCTCAGTGGTGCCAAGTTTTATTTTGGTGTAGGTCCATTGCAAGAGCAATCTCAGAGTGTGTGGCATTATGGAGGACATCCAAATGGTTAAGATGGAATTCCCTGATTGTTATTGAGACCTGAACCCCACCGTTCCTGAAATGATCTCTATCAGTCAGCGCTCCTTGAAGCACACAGCTATTCATTAAAGATGGTTATCGGCAGGGCTGAGGTGAGAGCAAGGTTTTCAAGGGCAGTCAACGAGGCGAGATCATTGGGCAGCATCTAGGACCGGCTCTGCTCAGTGTTGTTCTGTATTGTTCCCTCACAATTAGGAGAACTTCAAACAGCCACACAGGTATCACTTTAGATCCTTAGATGTCACTGAGGGAAATAAGGGAGCGTGGGCTTTGCAGTCATAAAGCAAGCTCTCAAGGGTACAAAATTGCCCAATGTCCCATAACAAATAAACACAAAATACCTCACAGATGCAACAAAAGATCAAGGCAGCGCTGCAAGGAATTAGACTTGCTTGACTCCCTTTGGACTCAGTCTAGCGTAAAGCTGCTATTATCTCTGTGAATGTCATATCTAGACACTATATTTTCCATTACTGAGTAGTCTGCCTATCTTGCAGCTGGAAATCTGCAACATTTGTTCATACAACAGTTCATGCGGCAATGTGGTTTAGCTGAATCTCAGCTTTGTTGGCTATTCTCACGGTCAAGTGATTCCATGTTTGAGTTAGAAAGCTGGCTCAGAAATGATATTATAATGAAAATCTGCTTCTGTTATATCTCCTTCTATTTTGGAGATCAATTCAAAATGTCTCTTTCTCCAGCACATAGGCTGTTTCTGTCCTAATGAAGCAGGAAACACTTCCTGGTTCATGTATGCAGGCAGTAAGACAGAAGAGAAACTGGAATGTCATATTACGAATACAGGGCTGGAGTGTCTAGAGCTGTCTGGTGGCAGTAGAGGGCTCCCTTTTCCCTCTGAGCTCCAGCTCCTTATTTCACAGCCGATGACTTCTAATGAAGAAGTAACACTAATTCAAATACACTTCAGGCAGAAAAGGGGAAAACGCTTGTATTTAAGCTGTTCATTGCAATAATTGTATTAAAGTTCCAGGCAAATTTTGAATTTGAGCCTTTTGAAGGAGACTGGTAGGTTGAGAGTTTGTTAAAAAGCTTCATTATTTCATTACCCAGCCTAACAAAGGAAATGTGGCTGTTGTTTTCACCTACAACCTGAACACAATAAATGTGCAGTAATAACATTTATTTATACTGTATGCTTTAAGTAATGTTCTTAAAATAGCATGTGTACACTTGTATGATTAGTATTTATTACTTTTGAAGTACATACTCCCCTAATGAAGCCCTTATACCTCCACTAGTACAAATTAAAATAAGAATTTATACTTTAATTCCATATTTCAGAACTGTTTCACAAGCCAAGTTTTCTGTTTTGATTGAATGGGATGTTTGCCAGATAGGAGTTCCCCTCCCATTAATCTCTCTGTGGGTCTGAGTGACAGACCGGATTATCAACTGAAACTTTCAGCCACTTGAGACTGCTACTGATGTTTGGCTTGAAAGAAAAATAAAGACTAGGAAACAATTCCTCTGGTAGAAAAGAGCAGACATTTGTGAAACCTAAGCATTGTGGAAACCCTCAGCAGCCCGTAGGATTATCTGGACAAACTAATATTTACCCCGAGAAAGAGCAAACACACTAATTTGCCCGGCCTTCATTCAACGCTGTGGCATTGTTGATGGATTAACTCTAATGATGAAATCTAACCTATCTTCGTCTTCATCTCAGTTTGATCTCAAGACTTCACTTCTGAGGTTTCTGTGCATCAATCACTTGCATGTGCTTCAAGTGAAATTGCCAAGCACAATTCAACACAGACAATGTAATAACGAAAATGGAGGCCCGGGTTCCACTCGTGTTGAATGTTTGTGCTAATAACAAGAGACGTTTTGATGTGTTAATGTTGTCAAGTAAAGCCCCAGATAACCTTCCAGAGTCCACATGTACTGTATAAGTACAGGTTAAGACAAGATCATTGCTTACAAATTATTGATCAGCTGCTTCTTCACCATCAATGTGCAGATTATTAAGGAGACAGCCTCCCACAATGATGGAAACAAAATCAACAACAGTCTGTTCCTTTTTTTTCTTCCTCTGCTGTGTTCAGAGGGACTGGAGATTTGCAGCAGTCTGAACATGAAAAAGGCAAGTAACGAGTTGGTTTGAAGTCTGACCACAGTGTGGTGAATCTCTGTTTGAGTCAGGTCTGCTTTGAATAAAGACTGATTTGCCTCCCCCTAAATTTAGTCTCCAAAATTACACACTCTTCAGAGCATTGTCGGAATGCAGGAGACTTGAAGGTCCTCCTGCTCACCAGAGTGTAATGAGAAACTGCTTGTGGAAGACGCTGGTCATAAAAGCAAACACCTGCGATGATGAGACCGAGGGAATCAATCTTCCTTTATCCCCCTATCAACACCAAATAGAGAAACTAGATTCTCCTGACCTCTCGGTTATTTCCATGTGATGAAAGTAGAGACAACAGCTTTACTGCTTGAGCCAGGAGGAAGAAACAGCACAAAATAACAAATAAAAAATACATCAACGTTTTAGCGACTCTAATTTGGATTGCTTGCTTATTTCTCTCATTTCACGTAATTTCGCCTGCTCCCATTTCAAGTAGAATTTTAGTGATAATACATGCAATGAAGAGCTTTCTAAACAATAATGGTGTTTTGCAACGTATGTGTGTATTTCTCATACTTTTAAAAAGTTTTGTTTGTAGCCCATCCTCTGCAAAAACTACTCTAATACCAAAAGAATGTCTTAACAGTCAAATAAGGGTTGAAGAAATCCCCTTACCCTCTGGTCAGCACCACCATGCTGATTCTACCACATGGACTCAGGGAGACATGGACTCATATGTATAGTTATAGGTAATAACATTGCATTGTATAAATATGCATTGAGAAATATGTATATGCAGGATTTATAAGGGGACATTCAGGGAGTGAGTTGTATATAGGTGGACTCTGGTGTTTAGACTTTCAACCTGCCACTCCATGAGTCTAACAGAGCAGCACAGAAGCGCTTCACCTTGCTTTTCCCAGTGTGTTTTCATTGGGTCAGCCAGACTGTCTGGCAGGGACAAACTTTTCTGTAGGGAGAAATGTAAGCCTTCCTCAAAGATTTCCCTTGTTTTCATTTGCAGGTGGACCCAAGATGGCATAATGGTATATCCATACAGTTGTGTGTTTTTAATGGACAAAGACTCGGCGTTCTTTGGCGCATATTGACCCTCAGTAAAGCCTTGGCAAATTCATGCGTGTATTTATTTGTTTTTTCTTCAGTGTGACAGACAGCCTTGGATTTCACTTATAGAGTACCGGAGCCCTCGTTACTCAGTAATGGATAGCCCTCGTGTACACAGAGACATCCTCCTCATTCTTGTGCCACTGAGAGCAGGAAGAGAAGACAAGCACTTCCTCTATCACTCTGACACTCACCTTTTGTCTTTTTCAGTGAGTAAGGCACCAAGAGCCGCTTTCTATTTAATGGGGGTTGTGAATGGCCTTCCTTTGCCACTTCCCATGAAGTCACATAAAAAAGGAAATATTTCGCCTTATCATGAGATGTTACTAAGGGAAACACAGAGCTATACTGTCAAGGTACGCGATATATAAACCATTATAATTAAATAATCACTTTGCCAACATGTCAATAGAATTATAAAATCACCACTATTTCCATTTCAGTAAAAAACGTGAACTTGTAACAGCTCAGGGTCCAAGATGTCAGCTACAGTCTTGTCATGGCTGCAACTTATTATTCCACAGGTGTAGGACCAATAACTTCTGTACAGATTAGTGTAACATGCTTGCATGGATATTTTTTGACTGAACTTTACTGTGTTAATATAGATAAAAGTTAAGTGATATTAATCCCAATCCAGTGAGTATTTGTTACAGCGCACGATGGCAGTCTATGTTAAATGTTAACATGTTTTCAAGCATGGAAATAATAGTTTGCATAGAACTTGGGTCCACGCAGCTCCGACACAAAGGAACGCTTCAGCTGCATTCCATGCATTTTGCCAAAACATACACACTTTCTTTACTGAGCTATATTAAAACAGATTTCCATAGTGAAGTATAACCTCCTCAACCGGAGGACACAGAATCATTGTGTTTCTCATTAGGGTTTCACACCATGACAGACATAGTACTGGAGCTGAAAGACAGAGGGCTCACCAGACAATTGAATGCAGTTTAAGCATTTCTGCAGAGGCCCACCTTGCTATTGTGGCTGGGAACTGTGACTCTTGGCTGGCTCAGGCTACGGTGGTGGGTGATGACTGAAGGGATATCCAGGGCAGAGTAACCACCCACATAGCTTAGTATCTTGTCCTGAGATGAGTCCGATACGATTAAAAAAAAAAAGAAGATTTGAACGCAATTATGTGGATGGGAATGTGGATTCAGGTTTGTTTTTTTTGTCTCATTGTTGATATATTTTTTCAACCTTTCAGCGTGTTACAGTAATACAGTGTCTTCATTTGGTGTAAGGTATTTGCACAAGGACAACATTACACTTCCCATTACCTGTACAAGAGACTATTTGGTTTCATTAAGTAGTCCATTTGACTTGAAATAAATTCAAACCATCAAAGCTTTGGCAGTATTGCTTTATTTCCTCTTGGTATTCATTTCCAAAGAGACCGAAAAAGATCTCAGCATTTTACAAAGAATACTGTACCGCTGGAGATCCTGTTTTTTTCATTTTTCATTAGAATTAATATTTACCAAGTTAAATATACATAAATAAAAAAAACTAAGATTTATACAAATGAAACAATATCAGGTAAATAAAATGCCTGAACTTGCACATTCAAACATTGGTTTGATATTGGTAGATAAAACATTTATTGTTGTTGTTATTATATCAATTTGATTAAAAATACAAGTATGTCTCTTTTTTGAATATGTCTTACCTTTCAAATTTAAATGACAAAACAAAGGTTTGGGTGGTTAAAGCAGACGTTGGTTAGTTGAGGACAAGGTCATTGAAGAGATTTCCTCCTAATCATACATTTTCCATGTAATACTTAATCATACAAATACACCTTTTCCCATCTTTGCTAAATATTTTGTTTATTTCATGACGCTATGGACCTAGAAACAGGAAAGACATCAGAGTTAACCTGTCTGACCTGTTGTCTGTTTTGCCTTAGATGTAAATCATTTTAAGCTTTATTTTCCAGTTGAATTTTATCAATAGACAATATACTCCACACAATGCCTCTACAGTACACAGCAGTGTGGCTTTAATACATCAATATGCATAACAATATAATTTTGTCGTTATTTCTCTATACAAAATGAGCAGTTAAGGTAAAATCTCCATCTGTCAGGACTCAAACACAAAGACCACATTAGCAGGCTGGCCAGCCATAGTTTACATCTTTCTACATTCCACATATGAAAATAGCACATCCATAAAATTCTACGCAGACAGCACCATTCGTACTGCCTTTCTGTGCAGATGGACGTCTGCTTTGTATTTTGATGCTGCTTTGATAGGGGCTGCTAGAGGATCATCACATATTATCCTGTGTCACTTATACGGGGCAAATTTAAACTTCAATTTATAGATGTCTTCTTTATTTCCCTTTCCTCTCGCATGCATCTTGCAGGCAAACTAGTTTCATATCATTTCAATTGTTTTCATATTGTTATGTGAATTGCCCCGGCCTGGTGTGAATTGGCCTGGTTTGTGGTTCGCTGTTCTGCCTGTCCAGTGGAGCAGCAAAGTCAATCCCTTCATTTAGTTTTAACCCTTGTTATTGCTATGCCAAATTGACAGCCGCCCTTTGGGTCAAAGCTGTGTGTGAGTGCTGCGATGAGAGAGGTGGGTGTGTGTGACTGAAAAAGACCAATAAGAGCAACATGCATGGTTCTCCACAACTGGCTGCACTCAGTGCTCTTCAAAGGACTCTGCTCTCTGTGAGTTGGTTTGTTGGTGTTGCCTGTACGGCAGAACAGCCATCCTGAACCTCAGGAACAGACCATGTGGCATACAAGTGAAAATATTGGCTGTTTGAGCCTGATGAGACTGTCAATAGGGGAAAAGGCTGCAGACAGTTAAGTATATGTTTTATTTCATCCCGGATGTTGCTAAAGTCAATAGGTCGCATAAGTTTGTGTTGATTTAGACATGAGCCTGTCTTGGTTATCAGCCAACAACTGCTTTAGAAACTTGCAACTGATAGGGGCTGGCAGCTCTAACTGGCGCTGCTGTCACAAATGCCTAGGGAGTGGCAGTGGCAGAGCATGGTCAAAAGGCTGATTAATGACAATCAGCTTTGCTTATCTTTCACCTATTGTTGCATTATCTCTTAAAATGACTCCATGACGACAGTGTTCATTCCTAGCTGCATTACACCCAATACTGAACCGCAGAGCGACAGCTTCCGCATGCCTCAGCTGTGTTACCCAGACTGGCATGCTTCCTGTTGCATGGTCTGACACCCTCAGACCACTGGGTGACTTCTCATTTACTAAACCTGGACCACTTTCTGACTCTGAACATCAGGGCAGTGAGGTATCTGAGCAATATAATGCTGTTGTGAAAAACCTTGTAACTCCGGTTTGGGTAATTTTCATGTTTTTACTTACCCTAACCCTATAAAACCCCTTCAAATCCTCTGGATGAGTTCAGGTGGCTCAGTGGGCAGCCATGTCACCTCACAGCAACGAGGTGTGAATAAGAGTGTGTTTGTCTTTCTAGACTCTATGTGTTCGCCCTATGATAGACTGGCGACCTGTCCAGGGTGTTTCTCTCTAACTAGCTAAACTAGCTGAACATATTGCTTTTCTCAGCTCCTAAAAAGTTTATATTCTGGAGATGCAAGGTTTTCACCTGACAGCAACAGTACAATGCTGTCATTCTCTCATGTCACAACACATCAGTATGTTATGAGGTTTATTGTTCAGTTTGTTCTGTATGATAAAACTTGATATTTTGCTTCCCTATCCAAGTCTTATTCTTTGGTGCAGCTACACAACATATGTTGGTCTTAATATTTAGGCCTAGGCCTTTGAACGAACAGTTGTAGAGGCTTTTTTTCCAGTTCCATTTTAGGATATAATTGCCAGTTCATAAGGAAAGCCAATGTGTATTCAGTTATACATAGACCTTCATGTTTTGAGAAGGCCTTTGTTACTATTATCTCCTCGCAGTCAGAAAACTCAACCTAGAATATACATTTCTGACCTCTAATTTGATGGGATCCTCAGCTGAGAGTTGTAGACGCAGTGTGTCATTATGACATCCATGATAATTCAAAGAAGCTGGTTTGTTTTCAAGACATTCATCAATAGTGTTTTAGCAATTGGCTTATTGGCTTATTTCTTTTATTGCACCACTTGACCAACAAAGAGTTTTTGGGGTCAATGTCAAATGTGAAAGTAGAAGAAAGGAATCTGTGTGAATGTATTGTCTCGCAGCTCAGAAGAGGGTCAGTAAAATCATCTAGGTCAAAGAATAGTAACATTAATACATGACTCTTGTGGAACAGACACATGGCAGTGCATCAGGTATAACTAAGAATAACCTTAACCATAGTAGCATGTTGCATTGATTTCTGCATATATATATATATATATTTTTTTTTTATACAAAACTGACATCCATGCATACAGTACTGTGCAAACGTCTTAGGCACCCTAGATTTTTTTAAATATAAATTTGGCCTTAGATCATTTCTTTTTTTGTTTTCTGCATTAGTGTTTAACATTACTGCTCTTTATATATTTCGATATATATTTGATATTTAGAAACTTTTTATTTCATTATTTTTGAAAGCATCTTCTCTTTATGGATGTTTTTTACATGTTGCCTAAGACTTTGGCACAGTTCTGTACATGAACGTCAGCATTAGATAATGCACAACAAACTATTCTCTCTTTTGCGAGATCCAACTCAGTTTCAGGGGAGTATTTTCCTGCCCAAACCAACAGACAGTACAGTGGCTAACCACTCAAACATTTTTGTGAGAGGAGTCATCGTCTTATTATCACCTCATAAGAATTTGAGCCAAAAATTAAGTTGACGGCAGCCCTTAATCTAATGCCACACAGCTTGTTGGTAACATTTGGCATGTATGTGGCAACCTTAAGCACAGTATATGTTTCAGCACACTTTAAATAAGTCACAGATGGGCAGTCGGGCAGAACATTAATTCTATAGTCTCCACAAATTAGAGAGGATCCTCCTAGACTGAGGATTGTCTCTCTAGCTGTGCCCAGATCCTCACTGAAATATACTTGCAAAACTGCTGACAAATTTCCATGATGAAGGTCTGCATTTTCACTTGGGATGAGTAGAAGGACTGCCTCCCACGTCATTGTACTACATGTCTGCATGTTGATATTTGCATATCCGCGGCTGACGTTACACAGTATTCTTCTAGTTGGAAGAACTGTCCCTGCTTTCAAAGCAGTCTTTTAAAAGACAACAATTTGAATTGTGTATGCAAACATAATTTCATGCTCCTTTAGTCATCTGTATGTAATAATCATAGTTGGGCTCTGCAATTCAATGTGATCCTGTGGTTATTCTCTTTATTGCTGTATTGCCTATCCCCCAAGGACCAAAAACAGCCCCGGAATCTCCTGAGAGCCAGCGAGAGCAAATGTGAAATGATACGTTTTCATTTGGAAAGCCAAATGTCATCATCATGTCTCTGTCCCTTTGCTTTTAGAGCATCTGGTTGATGTGGTGAGCTGGCAGAGCAAGTAAGAACATGGGAGGGAGACATTTATCATCCTCTAGACTACAGAGCTGTAACTCTGCCTGCTTGGAAATCCTGTGGACAGTCAGTGGAAAAAAAAAGTCAATGGTGATTGCATTACAAGGATGACATCGTCAGGGACTCGCTGCTTTGGTGTTTTACTTTTGGGTGGTAAAAACATAAATACACCACTTAGAAATTCTTATGGTATCATTGTTGATGTAGTTAATCTGTTCATAACAATACCATCATGAATGCAGCATAAAAAACTGTCCTATTTGACTTTGTTCTATGCATCCAAATGTCTGTTCACTCCATGCATCCAATTATGTAACTATGACCAGAATATTAATTTATGACTAACAGCATCTTTCACATGCCTGTCAAAACGTATATATGCTGCTTGTCAAAGACCATGACAAGCACATGTTACAGCACTGCACATTTCATGTTTGCATGACCCATGTTTCCATGGTAAGTCAATTCATTTGAAATTTCAGACATCAGAACTGCTGACACCGGCCTTCTTTTCAGAATTTGACTGGTTGCCAACTTGCCACTCTCTTTTAAAAAGGTTTCTCATGTATCTTTCGTTGCTTTTTCCAAGACCTGTCTGGCTTGCTATGTCGCCTGCCCTGAGATGCTCTCTTGTTGATTTTGAGTCATGCAAAGGCAGTGCACTGACTGAGTGACTCCTGGCGAGTCCAGGGTAGTTTCCCCCTCTAAAAAAAGTGGAGATAATGTAAAACGTCTTAAATCATACCCAGCAAAGTGTCAAATACATAAACTGAACTTTGGTCTATAAAGAACACTCAATCCCTCCTGTACACACTGCAGACATTGATGAATCTTCACAGTTGAAGATAGGTGCGCCTGTTCTTGCTTTTTAAGGAATCTCTGTCACCAGCTCTCTGGTGCTTGGATTATTAATAGTGCTTAATTTCAAACCCATTAGGATCAAGGAGGCAAAGTCTCCTATCCATCTCCCCAAGTATCTGTTTAAGCTTGTGGCATTTGAGAATCCTTTCAAGTTTAAGTTGCGGAGGTACAACTCTCAAGATCTTGGAGATCAGAGCACTGTTCAGTGTTTAAGTCCGGACATCTGCACACATGTACGTCAGTAGTTTTATTGAAAGAAGGTCTGTAGCTTACAATACTGAAGGAGGCCTTGCAGATCACAAAATAAATAACAATTCTAATGCCTTCTTCAACCACTAGCAGGTGTTGTATTTTCCATTCTATTTTGATAGATATGGATAAGTTAACAGAAAGAAAAGCTTATTTTAATGTATTTAATGTATTGGGTTAAAGCCCCAATACAGATTTCAAATATATGTGTATACAGATGGATTCACAAGGTTAACAAGCCATGTTGGAATGTCAATCAAATAATTTGGTGAAATTCGTGTAGATTTCAATGCTTTCTATTATCTTCAAGGGTTTTTACCTTGTGAAATGACAAAGAACACCATTTTAGAAATAGTCATGAACAGATGGCCCAGTGGGAATTATTTGAACAACACTGGAAACACAAAAAGGGTAAAGATGTTCTGTTGCGCTTCCTGGGGTTAAATAACTACAACCTCTTCTATGTGTTGCTGTGTCACTATGTCACGGTGCATCCATCTCAAAGTGTACACTAAACACTAAAGAAATACTAGACGCATTATGTTTTTGTGCACTGTATTGATAGGGAATATCCATCTAAAGCTAGCCCACCTGTTCACCCGCCAACACAGAGGTTCTGCTCAAGCCGCGGTGGGGGGCATCATTTGCTGCCCCTGATTGATGACCACATGTCCCACAGGAAGTAACCCCACCACCATGAAGGAGTGTTTTCTGAACCCCAAGTGGTATCCGGGAAAACAAGAGCGACTCCAGTCAGGGAGCGTGTGTACTCAGAGGCCATCTTAATGTTTGGATATGGCGAGTCACTTGGGGTTTTACTGTGAAGGAGGAAGGAGTCAACGCCTGCAAAATAGAGCTCAGAGGACACCCAAATTCCAGGGTATTTCCCGAAACTCGGTGTAAATACATGCAGATGAGGGTATATAAATGTAATCGGTATGATACCTCAGTGCTTTATGCTGTCTTGCTTGCAGGGAGTATAGCTGCGTTACTCTGTGAGTTGTTAGATGAGTACTTCCTCTTTTCCAGAATCCTTTTTTACATCTCTCAGATTTGCTTAATCCATATTCCATATCAGGATAACATCAGACATGTCCACCTACACAAGTTCTGACTGTCCTGACTTATAACCAGGGCCAACCTTATAACCATACAGTAAGTGGCCCATGCTTAGAGGCAACATGCATATATGTTTAAAGGCTTTAAAAAGTTGAATAACTCTTTAAAGTTAAAAGAAAATGTGTTCAGCAAGCCTGTATGGATATCTCTGGAAAGATAAATGTATCATTTTTTAACCAAACCTATGGGAATAAGAGTATTCGTTTATCTCTTTATCCTGGGACAGTTTGGTCTGGGTTAAAGATCATTTCCAACTGCCCCCTGAAAAGACAGTGACGGCGACAGTACTTGGGATCATTTTGTGGAGGTAAGGGTACAGCTTAACGCTTACCAGACTGTGGGCCATAGCAATAACAAAGCTGAATTCTTAAATTGAGAGGTATTCACAGCAAGATGAACACAGCAGTTAATGACCTGTCAAAGGTGACCCTCCCTCCGTTCCCAAGCCTCCTTTCACTAATTTCTTCCTTCTTGGATCACTGCAATGTTCCACGAGTGTTCCCTTAAAGACTTTGAAGATGATTTTACTGATCAGCTTCACTGCTGTTTTGAAGAAACACATACAGTCAAAAGTCTCACCAGCTGAGGCTTGTCTGAGTTCAACTGATGGGGGAACCCAATCAGAATATATCTTAGAGCTCCTGAGAAGCTATCGCTAGCCC
This sequence comes from Gephyroberyx darwinii, assembly GCA_900660455.1. Taxonomy (NCBI): domain Eukaryota; kingdom Metazoa; phylum Chordata; class Actinopteri; order Trachichthyiformes; family Trachichthyidae; genus Gephyroberyx; species Gephyroberyx darwinii. The sequence goes on from CABFOQ010007962.1 coordinate 46,636, forward strand.
TACTCATTAAAAATATATGTTTTGGGGATTATAGACGACTATGCTATTAAGACCTACTAACAGAATCAATTCCAAAATAATCAATATTCCACCATGTTCAAAGGCATGGATGTATGATCATAAAAAAGCTGAAGGCGATGTTATCCTCAAGCTTACTCGATTAAACTAAACTAGGGCAGTCACCCAACCAACTGTGTTACACACACACACCCCCTCACCTCACCCTCCTCAGTTCAGTACCACTGTGACAGTGAAGTGATGCCAGGCTGCCTGCAGGATGGACAAGCTAAACAGGTTTAGTTAGTAGAAAGTTAATTTAAGGTGTGATAGTTCAACTATCATAGTTGAACTATCAAACATATCTTTAAGATTCAAAAGCTACTATAGGCATATAGAATAAAAGCTATTTATTTTTCATTTCGTCAAAATCGTCATGTTCGCGCGGTGAAATAATGTTAGTCTGCCTTCGCGGTACCTTTAGAAATAAAATAATGAAAAAAAGGTGCTTTATCATTTGATTTAGGACAAATCGGGCTTATTTATAATTTTTCATTTTCGGCTGTTAAATTAAAATTAATCGGTGGAGATGACAGGAACATATTGTTTTGTTCTATGAGGTAAAAAAAATAAATACACATTTTCTAATGAACTAATCAGTCTACATAATAACGTCTCATTGCGTTGAGTGTTTAACTATAACGTTTTGGAGATAGACACTATTTTGATAGCATTTCAAATAGTTACACATTGCAGCATAAACTCATTAGAGCGAATAATGCCAATGAAAGGACAGGACCAAGTTTAATACAAATGAACAGGCCTACTAGTTTATAATGATAACCAATTTTCTCAAATGGTGAAAAAATGAAAACTACATGTATCATAACTGTAGTAATCCTAAAATACATTTTAGAAGGATGAGCCTACAAACATCGCAGCACAGCTAATAGGCTATATAAATATTATAAGAATGCTATAGTGATACCATACGAGATAAAAAAAAAAATACCATTAAGCACGATAAGGTCACTGTTGACTAAAACAAACACACTATAATTCAATATATGAATATTACAGCAATATTGCCGTATATGTGGGGATATATGTATCCCCATGTATGGGGAAATTATATATCCTATATATATATATATATATATATAGCATATATATTATTATATATCCTATAGGCTTCATATAGTTACATTTTGACTAACTACCCCTCTCCTGTGCATTTAAGTGCATGATTAGTCCTCATATTCCCCACATAGCAGGTATTCAGTCAGTTCAGAGAGCAACACGGGGTGCGTAGGCAGCTCCATTTGGATGTGTTGAAGGGTAGTAACGCGTTACTCAACGACGCCTTATAGTAACGGCATGACTTTCCCCGGTAACGAGTGGTGTAATACATGTGCATACTATTTCAATTTCAGTAATAATATCAAAGTCACGTTGCTGCCACCCCTATAAATATCAGGTTGAAGCTGATTTAGGCCTACCCAACCTCACCAGAATTTGCTAACGTTAGCTAGTCCTAGTCTTCACACTAACATAGTTTCGATGAGAAATGGCAGTGACTTAGCCTAAGTATTTTCTCCGGGTGGAAGTACTCCCACTGTTTTGATTTTCAAGCCAAAGGATGACAATAACACTGGACACCAACACTATTTGGTTCCTCAAATTATCCACAGGAAAAGGTAAGCTAGGCTAACTGAATTAGCCTGATTTTAGAAGGTAAGACAGGACGCCAACCGTTAATTTGGTAACGTTAGGGTGTAACGGGAAAGCAACAGCAAGTAGTGTAACGAATTACTGCTCCCAGTTAGTGATAAATAAATAAATAACTTTTAAGTTACTTTTTAAATGAGTAACAAGTATTGAGTAGCCTAATAAATGACTTTTCTTGAGTAAGGAGTCCAACACCCTACCTCCAGGAGACAAACTGAAAACCAGTTTCAATTTCCCCATATAAATGTGTTGTATCCACACACAGACATCTAACTTAAACTATAAACCTAAACTATAAACTTCTAAATCTAATATCAATCCCGGCATCAACAGTGAACATCCACGAATTACACTAGGAAATGAACAACATTTCTACCCTGCAAGAACAGGGCTGCGAGGGTTTCGGGTAAAAGATATTCACATCCATATGGCAACACTTCAGATGTAAGAAAGCCTTTATTTTGAATATTTACAGTGAATTTATAAAAATATATAATTAAAGCTTTGCCAAATATTTTACATTTACAACTTATCTCTGTTCACATCGTTGAGTCATTGTAGAATCCAGATCATGGCTACCAATCAAGAGAATACCTATAATTTATGGCGGATTACAGAATAGCTCCATTATCAGGGTGACCCCTTGATTTTAGACTTTAGCATGAAACATCAATGTCAGATCGACAAAAAATGTATTTTGATCCTGTAGTCTCTATAACAGAATACTATATACATGAAGTATTTCAATGGAAAAAAACAAAAACTACCAACCACCGTTGTCGATGCATGAGGGGAAACACCAATACATCCATATAAGCTTACATTCAAATGGCCATAGACCGATACAGGTTAAAGGCTATTGTATTCATAATGCTGTATCTGAATAGGGTTTTTTTGCTGTAAGTTACAAACACTCGGGGAACAAATCATTAACAGTGCTCGCACTTACTGTTGGAAGTCCTTGAAATGCGTTCAATTAAATGGATCTGGTAATTAGGGTGATTTAAGTCCTGGTTATGATGATGAGGTAGCGAGACTGAGTCCATGTACACTGTTCAAGGCTTCAAGGTGCTGCTGCTGTTGCTGCTTCGTCAGGGGACTGGTCGGTTTTCTGTCTCCTGCACAACACGAAGAAGAAATGTTTCTGTAGCACACAAGCCGCGATTCTTTACGTCATCATCAAATTATTATTTACTTCATAGGATAAACGCATCCGACGTGAGGCTGTCGATTTACACAGCCGAGCGGGGGTGGACTGTCTCACAGGAACAGCGAAGAGAAATACATGATTATTAACGAGTAACCCATGGTGTTTTGAAAATAGACTTTGCAAGACTTAAAATTCAATTTCCTCCGCTTTTTGACTAGCCATGGATAGCACGATGTTCTTGGACCACCTGGTAGGCCTGCCGCTGGCCAAGTCCGAAAGGTCAATATTAATAATCCACATATAATTAGGCTCCATTTGGGATTTGGTAATGGTGTTTACACTCATTGCTTATTGCTAAAGTGTG
>CABFOQ010007966.1:22657-45420 GCA_900660455.1 Gephyroberyx darwinii
CATACACACACACACACACATACACACACACACACACACACACACACACGTACATGTACACACATATACACACAGGAGCACTCTCTCTGTACCCCAGAGGTTCCTGTTGCCACATTTCTCATTTTAGCAATCCTTGGGAATCTCACTTTGTATGGAGTTGCTATGGTTACTTGTTAGATCCAGCTGGTCCCAGAGGCAAAGGGTGAGTCCTAAATGTGAATCTGAACATGCTCACAGGATGAAATATTTATCACCTAGGTGTCACATGCTTGCCCTGTAGCCCCGGAGATTTGTTCAAATTGCTGGCAGGATTATAGGTGGTAGATTTTACATTTTTATTACTGTCTATAGAGTCAAACTGCCCCTCTGGTTGGAACCTCCTGTGTAAGCAGCATGGTGTACAGCCTCTGTTTAACATGCATGTTGTGTACAATACTGGGGCCTCCCCTTCATGTAGGTTTAATAGGTCAAATCAATAAGGAATCGCAGCTTTCACCTGGAGTCACATGGTCAGCCTAGGGTTTTGTCCACTCAAACAGGAATCTGTCTGTCATGCCATGACACACTCTCCGTCTCTGACATATTGAGATATTCAGGCTCTGGCTCCATTCGTAGCTAATCTCTCCATCTGATGGGGACAGAGCTGCAGTCTGTCTTTCTATTGTCCAGCATTTTTTCAGTCGGCCTGTCCGAGTCTGCCTGCCTTCATACCTGCAGCTGTCTGTTTGTCTGTCTAGAGGGGTTTTTCAGTTTTTTTCACTTTTTCAGAGGACATCACAAATGTCCCAGCAACCACAGCTGGCGCCATCATGGAGGTCCATTGGAGAATTGCCTGTGTGTAAATATAACAACCAGCATGTTATGCAGAACATAATCATGATGCGGATCTAGGTTAATTCAGCAATCTTATAAATAAGTGAATAATCTGTTAAAGTACATTAATTTGTTTCCATGTTTAGGTTACCGTGACTAGTAATAGAGTCAAAACGAACTCTACTTATGTCATACTTATGTCAATATTATTCAGTCATTATGGGGTATTGAGTGTAGATTGATGAGGGAAAAATGAATTGAAATGAGCATAGCATAGGGCTGCAACATAACAAAATGTGAAAAAAGTGAAGGGCTCTGAATACTTTCTGAATGCACTGTAGCTTAGTGTGCAAATCAGATGTGTTTATAAGAGTCATGGTTAGCTGACCAGATACTCTGATTAGCTAGCTAACAAGCTAAACACAAAACTGATCCGATGAATCAGTTTCCAGTCAAAAATAATAATAAAGTTGAACGTTTCGAAACACAATCAACTGTTCTCAGTCACTGTTGCCAAGAGCTGTGGACCTCCAATATGGCTGCCAGAGGGTGTGTTACATCATCTCTATACAAATGTCAGTCTGTCCTTGCCTGCCTATGTATTTGCCAATCTGTCTGACTTGTCTGTCTGTCAGGCAGCCTGCCTGTTTGTTTATCTGTCTCAGTCAGTTAGCCTGCTTGTCTGGCCATCTGTCTGTGTCTGTGCTGTTTATCTGTCTGTCTATCTGCATGCATATTTGTTTGTCTCACTGTCTGTCTCTGACAGCCAAATGTTGTGTGTTTATTTGTATACTTTGGTTCCTCGCATTTCCCGGGCAACATTAGGAAGACTAATCTGAGTCGTAGCTCATGTGAAACTGATTGCTTCGCAGCATAACACTTTATGACAATGATGTTGATGAATGGGTTCATAAAAATGTGGCGTGGAATAGCTGATGTTTTTATCTCCCAGTAATTTGATGCTGGTGTTTCAGAGTCCTAATAAGCTCCATTTAGCTAAGCAGTTTGACAAACAATACAAACAAGTGAGGCATTGTGTGTGTATGCATGTATGATACAGTATGAGTGTGTGCACATGTGCATGTGTGCGTGAGTGTGTGTGTACGTGTGAGAGATGAGAGATTCCACAGAGCACTGTAAAACCTGATTACTCCTTATCCAGTTATATGCAGCCATAGCGATACAGTCTGTTGGCAACATTATTGACATAGCTCTTATTGTTAAGTCAATATTCAATCAAGCATCTGACTTTGTTTGTGATTAAACTGACTTGTTGCATCAAAAAAAATCAATGTTCAGGCAAATATGCAGTAACAAAAAAACCCTCTGTGTATCCAGTGATGTGATTTTATTCAGGGATGAATCTCAAGCACTGATTATTATGTTATTGTGACGCACACAGGTCATTTTCAATCCACAGGTCATATTATATGGTGTCGTAGGCTCTGTTGGATGCACCTGCTGGCTTTTGCACGATTCAGAGTGTGCAGGTATTACTGCGACAGAGTTCAGATTATAGGCTAGTAAACTATGAATAGTAACTGGAGCATGTCTTGATTGCAGATTGAACTAACGTGAATGCGTTTTCCCTTCCCAGCCAGCGCTGTCATATCTGTGGTTTTCCTCAAGGAAACGGTGCGCGCCTCTGACATATTTGGTAAGAAAACCCTCGGACAGAATGAAAACCCTTGAGGACATTTACATGTATCAGAAATATGAGCGCAAAGAATGTTGCTTTGATTTGAGGAGTCGACAGCTCAGAGGTATTACGTCAAATTGACTTCACAGGCCATCTCATTGTGGGAAGACTGTAACGGAGTCAAATTTCTATTCTATTTCCGATGCTGAGCATAATGAACAGGACTACTACAGATCAGTAACACACACACACCCATGTATACTGGCGATTTCCTGCATGAATCATCTCCACTTTTCTGTTCTGTCCAAACCTTCCAAAATGTCAGTAATGCACAGGTGTGCATGATCTCATGGTTCTGTAAAATCACTACATCCCTATAACTCTCTCTCTTCTCTGTTCTGTAGGTGGCACCCTGGCAGTAGCAGGAACGTACCTGCTGGTGACCTTTGCCCCCCACACTTCTACACACATCACAGCCCATCTGGTCCAGTACTATGCTATGAGTTGGCACTTCCTGGTTTACCTTGTATGTAACCCCCAAAACACTCCTGCTTGAAACCATTAATATGTATAACCATGTTCTTGTTTCCTGTATTTCTTTATGTGTTATGCTACACTTTCGGTGGCAGGGTGGCTTAGTGGTAAAAGAGACAGCATGGGTTCAAACTCCATGCTAACAGGTCTTTATTAGAGACAGGCCATTATTTCTTCTTGTAGGTCCACAGTACCCAGGAGGCCTAAAAGTGATAGAATTTACTGGTATTCTCTAAAGAGTTATGTTCAAAAGCCTTTTTATAGCCTAGACATATTGCCTTACTGTTGTAGCTTTGATATGGAAATGTTTTGTAAGTTTTATGGTAGTTAAGTGAGGGGTGAGTTGGTTAAACCACAAATTTGATAAATCACTCAATAGTAAAATAAAATTGCCCTACCTTTTGGTCTGCAAATCCATTAACATTCACCCATGCTCTCTCTTCCCTCCAATTTTGCCTCAAGCAGAGATGGCATAAACATAGCTGTTACCATGGCAACTAATCTTGTGAGCTGAAACAAAAACCTACCCACCACAAACATTCACATTTTGGATGTTAACAATACTTTTGGTACAAATGCACCTTAGGCAGTTTTCATGAACGCTATCTGCAATAGAAGGCCATATCGTAGCTATTTTTCCATCATCTTGACAGCAGACTGTTAGCTCTAGGTTAAACTTACTCATCTTGTAGAAATGCTATCCTTTTTCTTATTAAAGAGTGAGGGTGAAGAAAAGTCCTATCTTTGCTAGCATAAATGAACCTGTAACACTCTGTTGCTGCCACCAAGGAAGCTACTAGGCCTCCCAAAGTCAGGAGGTCTCCAATAATATTTCACTATTGAAACTACAATAATAGTGCAAGCTCAAAGAGGGCACTGCAGAGGGTCTGTGAAGACTGCTTTTCTGCTGCAAAAATCTATATGGCTTGCCTACAGACAGCAGCAATGTCTGACAGAAGTTATCCAACTGAATCTTACCCCTGCACCTGAATATTTTGTTTATTGTTAGCCAAGTTGAACACTCTTTTCAACATGCATAACCGTCATAATCTAAGTCAAGTGTGACTTGAACCTGAAAGGATAACAGCTAGCAGCTTATCAGGGGTGCTAGCCAGTGGTGTAAACACTGGATGTCTGCCCTGTGTAGCACTGCCATCATTATTCAGGGCACCGCGCCTCTCAACCATATTTTACATTCCACTCCTGATTCTAGTCCTATTTGCACTTAGAAAAACAAAAAAATAGGATGAAAACAAAACACAAGAAAAATGTTGTTCAATCAGACAGTAGGAGTGCGGGGATATGCGGATGGATGGATAGGTGTTCTAACATTGAGATAGTCTTGCTTAGCCTCTGGCTGCACTGATTGATGGTGTCTAAAATGGGATGCTCTTTTCCATTCCAGGGAATGCATTGTGAATACTCATCAGTCTGTGGAGGAACAACCTCAACCCATATGTGATTAAATGTAGATGGTGATTAAGCAGAGCAATGAAAGTGAAATATCCATCACTGTCTTCCCATCTTTTCCTATGGCCCTACTGTTTTCAAAGGATTTCATCTGGAAGGACTTGAACTATTGTGTAACGACTTTGTTGACATTTACTCTCATGACCATATAATGCTAAAGGTATAGCCATGACATCTGTAGGACTTATTTAATGTTTACATGAAGACAGAATGAACTTGATCTTTCTGAATACAAAGAAATCATTTCTGAGACAGAATCCAAGGCTCCCCCATTTCCCCTCAGCTCTATTTTTGCTCTCCTTCCTTGTTCTCTGTCCATTTAGGTGGTTTTATAGCAGAGGTCCTTGAATAGCTGAGTGCTATTGGGCTCACAAGGACAGCCCGGGGCTGTTCTCATTAAAGATTGCCGATTCATTTCATTTCTCTGCCATGGTCATTTGTTTCAATTAGAGCACCATGCTCACTGCATACTTTGTTATACTGATAAGACAGTCTGTAAGGGCACGGGAGTTGGAGAGGAATTTCAGTTTCTTGGTGTTACATATGGCTTTATAAGATAAATGAGATTTGGAATGGAAATAGCTTCCACTTTTAGTTTTGAGTTTCTTTTTTGTTCTGAGAAAATGAAATCACATTAATGTTTGGTGTCTCCCCCCCCCTTTCTCTTTCTCCCTCTAGTTTATAGAGGTCATAGTGTTTTGCGTCCTGCTCTATCTGTACAAGAGGAGGAATGTGAAGCACATTGTCATTGTGATGCTGCTGGTGGCCCTGCTCGGTATGAACAAGTAGAAACTGCATGATTGAGGGCAGGGGTTATGGATTAAACCATTTTAGGCAGTCAGAGGTTGCTTTGTTGCCTGGCTACCAAAAATGGACCCATGCACTGCTCCGTTATCATTTCCATAAAGAATATTGTTGGTGGTGGAAAACTATGAATAATAACTGAACTAGAAACAATTGTGACATTTGTGAAGATGTAATTCTGCCACGGGCTCGAGGTTTTTCTTTAAACCAAGAAATTGTGATGCATTCATAGTAATCCATCTGCCACTCTCCAATTCATTCCTCTGCCATCCCATCCAGGCCAATCTTGTTCACCTTAACCACCCCCACAAATCTGCATGAATCAACGAGGAAGTTAAGGCGCTGCAAGTCATTCAGAAAATGGTATTTGAAAGTAATCTGTTGTCTATGGTTCTGCAGCCTCTCTGACGGTCATCTCGGTGAAAGCCGTGTCAGGGATGATCACAGAGTCTCTAAAAGGCCACCTGCAGCTCATCTACCCCATCTTCTACGTCATGCTCGTCGTCATGGTTGCCTCCTGCGCCTTCCAGATCAAGTTAGTCAAGGTTTTCTTACTCTACCTCTGTGTACTTTTTTTCTTTCATTGCTCAAATCCCTCGTTTACCACAGGCTAGATCCCATTTGTATTTTCCAATTCTTGAACCAAAGAAAACCTGGAGTGTAAAAGAATATTGGACGCGGTGACATTGTAACTGCCGTGGATTTATTATGTCGGATGAATAGGCTGCTACAAAGTGTCTCTCTAACCAAGGTCATTGTATTTACTTTACCCCCTCGAAACACAACTGGATGGTCTCCCTCTTCTTTCTCCACAGATTTCTCAATCAAGCCATGAAAATGTTTGATGCCACAGAGGTGGTTCCTATCAACTTTGTGTTTTTCACTGCAAGTGCCATTGTCGCAGGTACACCAACCCTAATGCTGTCACTCACTGCAGGATATGCTTTACCAATAGTCTTTTCTTTTCCCGCTTTGAGGGAGCAAGGCACTTCACCTCCAATTGTTACTCATAGTGGACAGCACCCAGGTGTGAGAGTGTGTGTATATAACCTTCTGCCATTATTAACACATTCCTAATGAGAATGTGTTTCAGTCAACTTGCAAATTTAAATGTGTATTGTGTAAGGTGTATTGTGGAAATCAGGCCCTGAGTCATAACAGGAAGAGGCTACGTGGGGTCAGATAGTTCTCTTCCTGAAGCAAAAACAAAACTGGAGTACGTGACCCAACAGATTAGTGATGGGATAGAAGGTTTTCCCTTGGTTGGGACTGTTGTTGCTAGTGGATACCGTAAGGGGGGTAACCAGTGAGTCTACAGACTTTTTGGGTACTTATCTGGAGGAACTTTACCATTCAGTTAATATAGAAAAAAAAAATCTTTTTTCTCATCCTCCCTACGAGATGTGTACTCAGGATTTTTGGGGCTATATCTCACAAAGAAACAAAGCCATAGAGATAGTCTACATGCTGTTATTCTGTGTGTGTTGGTTTTAAATGTACTTTTTTCACTTTGCAGGGATAGTATTTTACCAGGAATTTGAAGGCTTGGCTTTACTAAACATCCTTATGTTCCTTTTCGGGTAAGCATTCAGCAGGATGCCAATAATAGCAGCTCATTAACAGTGTGCTACTGAATTTACTATACTGGATACGATGGCATCAACTCTCTGAAATTCTTTTCTAGTTGTCTTCTGTCTTTCCTCGGGGTGTTCCTGATAGCCAGAAACAGACCAAAGATAAAGCAGCAAGACCGGACATTTATCGCAATGGATAAAATCCCTGGTAAGCTTTTGATCAACTTTTGATCAGCTCTTTCTGCTTTTCAAAATACTTTTCCTGCTGCCCCACTAGTACCAAGTATGGTCCATTTATTAGCTGGCAGTGACAGTGTGAATCTGCAGGCATTGACCCTGGATTTATGTGACCACTAATGTCTGCAGCCCTGACAGCAGGGTCCAGCTAATGAGCTCTGCTGTCCTTGTTCACAGGGAGAAGGCGCACAGACAAAGTCCAGCCCGAGGCAAAGACACCAACATATGGATCGCTGGCAGCCAAACTCATGTGCAACAGAGCTGGCCAAACAGACGATTCATAGGACCAAATCCATTTGTTGGGACTGCATTTATGTGGCGTGTATGTGCTGGTTTGCCTCCCACAGGCAGTAGAAATTAGGGCTATATTTTAAAAAGATCTCTGTATTTATAAAAGAATAATGGTATACATCATTTCAAACCAATGCCAGCTGAATGGCACTGTTGGCAGCCATTTTGGTATTAGATTTCATGCCAAATTACAGGTACCTCTCATAGGATGGCTATTTATTCTAGAAACATTTATCATTCATGTGATATTGTACTTCCAGCAGGGTTATCAGTAACTGCTGATGAGAAAAATGGACTCTGTTAAAGAGATGAAACATCTCAGGATCAAAGACTAATGCAAATGCATCAAATGCAATGCTAGCAGTACGGTTTTATTTGAATTTTGAGGAAAACATCCAGGAGGCCATGCTGACAAATACATTCCCTCTAACAAACAAGTCACACTGATAATTTAAATAACCAGGTCTATGTAGTGTCAATAAACTGATCAAATGTGATATTTCAACATTGTCCGAAGATACCCAACTCAAGCCATGCAGCAAAGCCAGTGCACCAGTGCCCTCTACTGGTAGGGGGACCCCAGAGATGACCAGGCAACTTGGTACATGTGTCATGTGGTGATCTAAGGTATAGGGGTAAGGTGAATGCACTCCAATTAAAATGAAAAACAGCATGATTATTATCAGCAAAATTCTATAATTTAAATTAAGAGATTATTTTTGATCTTGATAGTTGTCAGTAGAGTGGGGGATGACATGCAACAAAGGCCCCGGACCAGATTTGAACCCAAAACATCGTGGTTAGGTGGTACGCCCCACAGCCACCAAGCTGGCCTCATAGTTTCTTTATTGAATGGATGAGGGGCTGGCACCAAAATACTGGTACAACACAAGTGTACTGACTATTTACTTAGCAATCTCCTTAAGACACTGTAAGAGAAATTGGCCATGTAATTTGCTACAGTGCTCTTTTGTGCAGGACTCTTAACCGATGCAAATACCCAAACATGAATGTATCACTTAGACACATTTTCAGGGGGTCCTGTCTTTTACAATGTGTCCAAACACCACAACTGATGCAGAGCCTACACACCCATCTACCTCATGTTACCTCAAATAAACCATAGACGATATACTGAAGTGCTAGGAAAGTTTAGCGTTGCCAAGCAACAAGACTCTTATCTGCCACCTACACATTATGGGATATGTGGGGAAACCAGTGTTCATGCCATTGTAACTATAAAGAGAATGAATGTTTAAGTACCAGTTGATCAGTGTATTTATGTGCATAGGCCAGGCCATTATGTGGAGTTTAATGTCAGAGGTGAAACTATAATTGCCCACAGACGGCATATTCTTTTCAAGTGCACTATATATTTCATTGGCTTACAGTCAAATAAGAACTTTAATGCAATGGTTCAGGAAGTAAAACAAAAGAGACACTTATATCTGAAATCCAAACCCAGTGATTTGCCTTATTTGAACCACGTATGCTATAAACATACTCCCTGCATCATTAGCCTAAATAGAGGGGTGTAAGACGAGTAATAAATCAGCTTACTTTGGAGAAAAGAAAATCCATTCACTAAAAACCTGAACTTATCTTTTGTAATAAAAACAGAAAACCTAGGCTTTAATCCGCCTTTGAGGAGCATCCCTCCCTGTGGCAGAAAAGCATTAATGTGAAACAATTATTAAGAAAAAAAAACACAACCAACCTCATCTAACTGAAACACTCAAGATGTCTCTTCCCAGAGTTCAATGCATGTCAGTAAGCCTGTAATACTGTATAGAAGATGATGCCCCAATGCAAGGAAGCAAGTAAGTCTCAAGGCACAAGGTTTTTATCACTTTGTGAAATAAAGCATCATGTGACCACTTTCTGACGTGCTTAACTTCAGCCCTATCCAGTATAATAAGTCCCAAAACAACCTCAGCACTAAGACGGCCTTTCTCCATTACCTTAGAATTTGACACTTTTTGGGAAATCAAGTCCTGCAGCGTAGGTTCAGATGTCAAAGTCAGACCTCTATGTTGATTTTAGCAAAGCGGTACTGGAGGGAGGTGGGGTTGCGTAGCAGCACCATGCCTCTCTGTCCCACTGGCTGGTTGAGAAGGGTGTTAAGGAGACCAGTGACGCTGACAAACCCCAGAGCCTCCCCACAGCCAGTGGACAGAGAGAAGTCACCCTGGGTAACCCAGCCTAGTGTAACCCGGGAGCAATGAGAGGTGACGCTAGGCAAAGGATCAGGCCACAGTCCTAGGGTGAGCTCCGAGGGAGACTGGGAGGATGAATCGGGGTCTTTAGTAGGAGAGAGGCTTGAAATCAAGGTCTGATTGGGTAGGGGGATGGAAGTGGCAGAAGACAGGGCCACAGATGAGGTAAGGTTTGGGTGAGAGGCCTGGCTTGGTATGGGATTAGAGGCAGAGGAAAGGTCTGACCCTTTACTCTCAGGCTTATCAGAAGAGGAGGAAGATGTAGCAGCTTTCTTGGAGCCCTTCTTGCAGCGTTTCATTCTGCTTTTGAAGTGGTCTCTATGAGGGGGTTCCTGGGGCCCACTGCAGCCAGGGTCTTTGCACTGCAGTTTTAAGTCCTCCAGGGTTGGCACACACACTAGGGCATGGAGCTGTGGCTTGCCCTTTGACAGCAGTGAGAGACGCACCCACACCAGACTCTGCCCATGGGCAGAGAGAAACGATGTCACAGATGAACAGCCAAGAGGTGGGACAGTTACACGAAGCGACCTCTGACCTTTCGAGGAGGTGGGTCTGCACCAACCAGAGAGCAGCCTCAGAGACTTTCTGTTCCTGGGAAGCATAGAAACAACAAATAACTCTTTAGGGTGATATTTATAATGACTAATTCATATTTAAAATAAAAGCAGAATTTCCCTTTTTTTCGTAGCCTGAGGGATGACATTGTGGTTTAACATTTTACAATTCCTAATTCTGAAAACAGACTAATCAATCTGTCAATTGACTGTAAAATCAATCAAATTTTTTGCTCATAAAATCAACCATTACTCAAAGCTGGTGTGATGTTTTTATGAGGATAGATGCAACTCCTCCCCTCTACTAATCTCTGTGATGTATTACAGCAATTTAAGACTGGATGTACTCTGGGTATTCTCATCAGGGACATTATGATGAAACGGAGGTAGACTGGAGTAGAGCCATGCATCAGGCCTGTCAACTGCTGCACTAGGGTCTCAAAAAAAAAAAATCAAAAGCTAACTGATTATTACAGCGCAAAGGCCAAAAACAGTCCTCATGTCTGCTCAAGGATTTGTTAGGATTTGATTTAGGTGCATAGGATGTTAAACAAATGTGTGAAGGGACCTTGGAGTAAACCTATGGAGGGTGTGCTTTATGAGTCGATTCTGAGAAATACACAGATATATTTGGATTTTCACAATAATAGACAAGGGAGTAAGCTCTAAAAATCATACATCTTTTGGGTGAATCATAAACACAAGATTAATATAAAAACTGAAATCCTTGCACCTCAGGACAGTGAAGCTGCTCTGTGGTGTTGTTGTGGCGACATCCTGATGTGACGTCACGTCCTCTGCCGTAAGGGTGTTGGTCTGTATGATTGTTTGGGCCTGGCTGTGTCCTCTTCCCTCTTCTCCTTCCTTCATGATAAGCTCCCACTCCTCGGTCAGCTGTTGCCAAGGGCAACGGAATGGAGCCAGACAGCCATGTTTTATGTAATTGGTCCTTTTGGCAGGCGGACGCCTACAGAAAAGATCAGAAGGTCAAACCCTTGTCAAACTGTTGGGGCAAGCCTGCCAATTTATATAACAAACCATGACTGCTGAACAGTAGATAATGGAGGATGAGCAGCATGCAGCTTTATTGCCATCTTATCTGCATGTTTGGAAAGATCTTGATAATGGAAATTAAGTGGGGTCAAAGCTGTGGAGCACCGCCCTCTATCAAACCCCCTAATCCACTGACAGACTTACAGCTTACTTACTGTAGAGTAGTGAATATTATCATTCATACAGCTATTTTTGGTCATCTTGGAATGCAAACAAATTGAGTGATACTGGCATTGATCCTATGGTGCCAAGATAGTCCTATTACCAACTTTCTTGTTTATTTCACTCAAGACATTCTGTTCAATGTTAATAAAGTGTCCAAGCATGTTTTGGCCCAGGTCCTGTCCTGTCCAGTGTTCTGCTGACCTTTTGAACTTGTGCAGGAGTCGTGCCTCCTGTTCCTCCTGGAAACTAACGCCTGCAGGGCAGTCTGGGTAATCATGAGGGAAGTGGGGAGCTCCTTTGTTCTGGGAGTGTTTCAGACTCATCTCCAGTCCACTGATGCGAACGCCTCTGTACACCTGGCAGAGGGAGAAATGTGGCAGAAAGGGTTAAAAATGGGGATCAAACATTAAGATGCATCTACAACTAAAGAATCAAAGCTGAGGGCATCCAGTCTGCCTACAGGTTTCAAGGGATTCTCCCCATTAAGTATTTAAGATTATACTCCACAACAACAAATACAATATTTACAACACAATATTTGAAATGGCAGTGGGTCTACCACCACATAAAATATGTACACCCCAGAAAACTGTCCAAGCTTCCTACCAGTGGGACCCAGAAGGCCATGCCCCAGCCCTTGGGAAGCAGCAGGTCCCATCCAGCCCCCCAGGAGGTCATCTCCTGTCCCACCTGCTTCCCAGGCTGGTGAACCAGCAGGATGGGGACTCGGCCCTGCAGAGGAGTGGGACTCAGTCTGGAGCCCGGCACCAACACCTCACTCCTCATACGGTTCAACTCCTGTGGGCAATGCACAGAAAAGATGACATCTAAGGATATCTGTGCTTTCAGACATACAATTAGGGTTAGAATGATATATTAGTTTGACGATATTGGCCTTTTGTCTGGATACTGGCATATCAGTGTCATCCACCAACAATAAGATGGAAGTACCTCCCTGACCACAGCTACATGAACAAAACCTGTAGTAAAATTTCATTTTCTTTACACATTTTATTAATTCATTTAATTGGTATATAAGATGTATTATTATTATTGTTATTATTATTTATTCATGCTTGTTCAACAAAAAAGTTCATGCCTGTTCTAAACAAGTGAAGTACGAACACTGAGAATGTGTGAAATACTGTGGCAGTAAAGAACCTGCTCTGATATCTTGTTGTGGGTGACGTTGTGACGGACGGACTGGTCCCACAGGAAACTCTGACAGCAGTGTTGTGGTACCCCTCGCAACATCAGTTCCCTCCTCTCCTCTTCATCCACCTCTGGAAAAAGACACACAGCACACATGGCACGCTCCTGTATGACTAGCCTCAGAGATAGGCAGTATTTCATATTTCATTACTTTTGAGTAAAAAAAATAAAATATAGACATATATACATATATATTATTTTATTTTTATTATCATTTGTATCAAGAGCAGTATTTTTGCATTTCAAACTACTAATGTTACTTTTTAGAAAACATTTTTTCTCAATTTAGCAAATTTTGTCTCTTCTCCTTTGCAGGAATGGTTTACCACCCTCACAGGCTTGAAAGCAAAAAGTTTGCTTAAAAAAATACCTTTTCTTTTAACCATTTTTAGACAATTATTTCATGTAACACTGTGATTTCATTGTAGCATTTCATGATTTCAGTTAGTTCTGTTTTTATATAATGCACTTTGTTAAGTGTGAGAGCCCAAAGCAGGCAAATGTTTGTATTAAAAGCTTAAAAAAAATACTGCTGTTGAAAGAACGTTTATGTGTGGGGCTCACCACAAAGGATAATACAATGAGCGCCAGAGAGTTTGCACAATCCGAATATTTGAAAATTAATTTGCTATACTAAACCATGACCTGAACTGCTAATCATTACAAGGCAAACATCAACTAATATGAACACAAAATCAATTCTATCTTCAGAAAAGCATAAACCTAACACTTTAAAGAGCCCATCTTCATAACTTAGTTTCATACTGCTTCATATGAATTTATATCAAAAGATTGTCAGCCTGAAAATGTGGGTAAATAAAAAATAAAACATTGGGAAAACAGTTTGATGTGGGTTTACCCTCCATTAAATCCCTGAACATCCCCAATCTGGAAAATTACAACAATGAATAATTTGCAAATACTACTGGCCGGTGTCTTTGGGGATGCAACAATTGTGCAATAGCATGATTTCCCCTATGTATGTCAACCACTGAGCAGCTCAGTAAAACAATATAACTGAATATGAGTGACACGTCCCCCTGCTGTCTTACTTTGGAAGGAACAATGAGGAGGAGACCGTGTTGTCAAGAGCATTGGGAGTTATGACCTGAGCAGTGCAAACAGCAGAGCTTTTGAGTCTTGTGAATTAGATGTCACCGACTCGTATTATGGATGCGTTTCACCCCAATTCTGACTCAACGTGACTTAAGTGTCTCCTCCTCATAATCAGCAAAGTGTTTTCTGTCACTGAGGGTGTTTTGAGTACAGGGCCCTGCCAGGATTCGAACCTGGGACATCTGCATGGCCAGGCAGAGGCTCCCCCGGAGCACAGAACCAGATGAGTACTCACTGAAACAGCCTCAGGACTAGAAACAACATCCTGATTCTGACAAATTAAGACATTTGTCTTAATTTGTTAACAGCCAGGTTTCCTCGGACACATATAAAGCACTGCAAAAATGTATGTTACATTAGCCCAGACACTAGGACGTGGGGGAGTGCAAAGACCTAAACTTTAGGAAGGTAGATAATAGACAATTATTGTGGGACAAGTGGATAATCTATGATTGTTATTTCCTATAGACCCTGTATATCTGCCCACTCCTATACTGTCTGCTAGGTCAGATTTTACCTTGTGCCTGCTGTACATTTGGCAAAGCTTTGCACTTCATTTTTGGTAATGTCAGCCTGGGATCGTCTACTGTCAGACCCAGCACTGTGCCTGACGGGACCTCTCCAGTGGAATAGATGCCTGGAGAGAAGACAATCATGGTTAGAGAGACATGCATGTACTGTACCAGACACACAGAGACCCAGCTGCAAATCCAGATAGTAAAAACTATTTTGTGAGACATAAAATAATACATTTGCTGCTTTGATTCAAGCTGAGGACTAACAAATAAATAACAAACCTTTCAGTATTTGAAAAACATCAGATTGTTGTCGATGTAGGGTCATCTTGCTTTCGTCTTTGCAGTGCTCAGGCCACCAAAGGGAAGATGGCTGGGATTTGCTCATTGTCTAAAATAACACACAACACAGGCTGTCAGTGTGAGAAATAAATATATTTCAGTCCAGTCTCTGAATTCCACGTTAATACTGTGTTCCTTACATCACAGTCGGTGGCAGCCTCCAGGGTTTCTGTCAGAACAGAATGGGACTGCGGTCCAATCAGCCGGTACCGTACAATCTCCATGGTGAGATCACTGCCACAGAACCAGGAGTGGAATACAAAACATTTTCAGGTCAATATTTGCAGTGGGAAGTATTAACCCAGGAAAAGCTGTCTCAGTTGGTGTCCAAATCAAATTCAGATACTTCACTAACTTTATAACTATCCCAGTAGAGCTGGACGTCCAGGTAACAGGGGTGGTAGGAGATCTGGTTCCATCACCCAGGATCTTCTTGGCTGGAGGTCCATCAGCGCCCTTACAGCTCCGCTTCCTCTTAGTCCCAGGGGTCTGCTTTGCCTGAGGGGTCTTCAGTTCTGGTTCTAGGGTGGGGATGAGCCCTGCAGGCGTGACCACCGGAGCAATCGGTGGGATTACAGCCTCCAAACACTGGCACACACCTTGTAACTCAGGGAGAAGGTCCTGGAAGAAGCAGTTTCTGGAGTTGGAGACCAGCTGGCTTGTTCATGAAATAGGTTTAATTATGACAAAAAGAGAATTTATGGGCATAATTTTGTTTATCTAATGCAGGGGTGTCAAACCACAGCAGGTGATTTCACTGATAGTCCCTCCTCTCAGGTAGAGGGTGTGATAACCAGTGAAATCACCAGCTGTAGTCTTTGGTTGGAACGAAAACCTGCATACTCTCAGCCCTCCCTGGCACATGGTTTGACACCCCTGATCTAATGTGAGCCAATTTCGAAACTCTTGGATCAACTCCACTGACTTGAAATGATTAAAAAAATGTCAACCAGAATACTACATCCCTGCAATTTCAATAATACATAAGTATTTGCATTGGTAAAATAACTGTAAAAACCTGTCATACCTGTTTGAGAGTGGGATGTGCCCAGATCCACAGCTGTCTATGAGTTGCGCCCTGTGTACGGGGTCTCCAGAGGAAGGTGACAGGGCCCAGCGGCTGGGAGGGGTACTGCCCTGCTCTGTACACCACCGTGCTACCCTGGCTTCGCCCCGACAGAGATAATGCTGCAGCAAACGTAGGACCTGGAAGTACACACCACTGTGTTTATTACTTTTACTATTCAAACTATTATTATTATTGAAACTAAACCAGTGCTGTAGAATTTAGAATCAAGTTTCTCAGTGCTGATATAAGGATCTCTGGTCCCAGCGTATGATTTTGAACAGCAAATAAAAACGCAGCCCATTGTCTGAATATCAAAACTCCTATGGGAAAGAATAACGGGACAGAACAGATCACCACTCCAGTATATTTTTAAGGAGGTAGTGAAGACAGAGGTGCCACAAGTATGTGTGGTTGGATGACAGCATTGTTCTCACCCGCCTCCTTGCTGGTCAGCCGTGAAAGAGAAGCTAGCAGCTTGTCTTCCTCTCCCTGTAGCTCTATGCAGCAGTAGTAAGAAAGGTCCTGTATGGAGAGAAACAAAAAGGTTAAGCTGATTTCAACAGCAGATGGCTTTAGTTACAATCCCAAATTCATACAGTAAATGTAGCGTCACATATATGTTCTATATGCCAGTTTTTTACACCACTGAATTCATACAATGTTTCATGAAACATACAGACACTCCTTGTCTGTATGGTCCTATCATACCTGCAGCAGGCAGTGGCCGCTCATGGCCCTATAACAGGGGCGGTAGCATTTGGAGGTGGGTCTGTCCCCAAGGCAGTAGCCCCACTTCTTCACCATATGGAAACGCTTGGCATGCCAAATGTGCGTCTCCAGCCACACGTTCTTCCTCTGGCGCCGGTTGAACTCCAGCAGCAGATTTCCATGCCGGCGGCGGGCCTTGCGGCTCTTGTTCTTGGCCTGGTCCTTCTTCTTTGGACCAGCCTTGAAGCTCTTCTCCCGCTGGAGGAGGACGCAAAAAGAAATGTCACCAGGGGTGTTATGGTAGACAGAGCACAAATAACTGAGTATAACTGAGTATAAAAAACAAAAAAGTCTCTGAAAGAGGAATGTGAAAGAAAAGGTGCATGAGTGTGTATTCATTCAAGTCCTGATCTTTACCATCCTGTTGGCGATGTTCCTCAGCCTGCAAGGCAGCCTCTTGGTGTTGTGGCTCATGGACCTCCTCCTCATGTGTTTGGGGAGAGCTCCAAACACATGGCAGCTGCCCGTGGTCTTGGTGACAGCTTTCAGCATTGCAGTCACCTCCGCAGTTCTGGCCCTGGCAAAAGCTCCGGCTGAATAGGGTTGGGGAAAAGGAAGAGGGATTGAATCTTGATTGTCATTAATCAGACAGTGACACTGCATTGGCCTTGGATAAGCAATTTTATAATGGGTTGCTTCCACTCATGCCTTTCGCCTCATCATTTGAATTAACCCGAAAATGTATTAGAAGCGGGCTACGACTATACAGAGCTAAATTGCTACAGATGGGAGCTGTGACATCAAATGAAAGCAAAGGATTTCACAGTGTGGCAGTAGACAGACCATTTTCTATGACCTCCAGTAGTAATAATCTGAATTATTAAATGCAACACTCATCAGTCATTAAGCTACAGTAATGGCATGTCTGAGCATGTGTAAGCCTTTACCAGTGATGTACTTGGGCATCTCCTTGGCGTACTGCCCACCATCTCGCTGGTGTCCCCGGACCCACTGACCCTGGCGGTGAGGGCTCCTCTGTCTCTGTGTAGATGGACCATCACCACCAATACCTTAAGGAAGAGTATTATTTTGTCAGTTGATTTTTTCTTTTTTTTTTTTAAATGCCCATAGGGAATTTCTCTTCTTGCTTGCCCACGCCGCCACAGGGAGCTCAGAGGTCAGGGTCAGTTACAGAACACCAGCCTTGGAGTTGGTAGGGGCTCAGTCTGTTGCTCAAAGACACTTCTGCAGGGCCGATGCTTGCCAACACGGTGTCTGAACCAAGGTCCTCCAGGTAAAAGTTTCTCTAACCACTACGCCACCCTGCTGTCTAGCTACAACAACCAGAGATTACACCACAGGCAGCTTTGATGGTTAATGGTATGATGGAAAAGGTTACATTAACGCACATATTTTGGACTATATTTTGTACATTGCACATATTCTTTAAATCGTACATTGTAAACTTTTGCACATACCCTTGGTTAATATTTCTGCACATTCTGCACAAAAATGTACAGCTCTTTAATTTTCAGAACATATATATGGCACATATTCTTTTTTTATTGTTATTTTTCTTATTTCGTATAATATCTTTTAATATATTTTAGCGTGATTTTTTTCTATTTTATTCTCGACCTTTGCTTTTTACAATACTTGCTTTTATTCTTGTTTTTTATTATTTTCTTGCTATGTTCATTTTTCTGCACCAAACACCAAGTCAAATTCCATACTTGGCAATAACTGATTCTGAGAGTGGATGAGAAAGGCTGGCATCATCTTCATTATCATAACATTGATATCGTCACTGTTGGGTGAAAACCTTGTGTCCCCAAAATGTCAGGAACTAAGAAAAACAGTCTTGTTGACAATGCATGTTTTAGTTTATCCAAGGGATTTTGAAAGTGTTTCAAGAGCCCAAGAGTTTGGAGAATCTTCTCAACCCATAGAGGAACGTGTAATCCTTTGCTTAAATCAAAGTTAAAAGCTAATAATGGATTACACTGAAACCACCCACCTTAAAAAATCCTATGGTAAACCACCACATGTCCCTGCAGAACCAGTACCACAGAAGTTCTAGTCTAATACTTTCCCATAGGAATTCCTGCAGTAATCACTAGGTTCCTATGATACTTGTGGTGCTGGAGTATTCTCGTGGGGTTTTGGGGGGACAATTCGCCATAGGAATTTTAGCTTCCCTGTACAGTACAGTACCCTGTGGCACTTTTTGATCAAATCACACACCATCACACCAGTGGACTGATGCAGGGAAAACTGACACTGACTTTGACAAAGGGCAGGATGCACTGACTGTGAAATGTGCTGATCCTTCTGAAACACTGTCCATGCAGAGAGGCCATAGAAAGAAAGACCAGTGTGTGGGCAGATAGAGAGAAACAGACGCAGAGAAATACTCGACCATAGTAAATGGTCTAAATAAGAAGGCAGAGTACCAGAGACCGGGGTGGTGTCTCCTCCATTCCGTGAGCTGCTCTCCACATTTAGGGGAGACGACGGAAACTGCACACTAGCGGGCTGGTCTCTCATCTTCTTCTTCCATGTCCTATGTTTAGCTCCGGACATTTTCTGAGAACAAACAATAAAAAAAATAAAAAGAATGCATTTTATCTTCCAGCTGCCAAGCTGAAATACTTAAATGCTGCGACAACCAATACAGCTGCAACGCAGCTTCCATAACGTTAACGTTATACGTTAACTTAGCTAGGTTATTAGCGCTACAGTTGGGCCACTAGTTTAATTATCAAAGCCGCAAGAATAAAACATGTATAAACTATAAATACAAAACAATTACCGTTCACAATTCACCTTGAAATTCTGCAATAACAACAGTCAGTCAGAAATGCTCCACATTTAAGCGAACTCACATTTTCTACCTAACGTGGGGTTTTCCGCCTGCAAATTGACGTGCAATGTGCTTCCGGGTATGTGGTGTTCATGGGACATGAAGTGTATCGGCGCAGCGAAAAGGCACAGAATAACGAACAACATCTTTTGTGAAATGTATTTTTTCTTTTTTCCTATGCTATAAACTTTGCAAGAGTAGATACGTTTACTATGTAACTGCACTGAGGGAATAACTCAAAATTTAAAAAAAAACAAAAACATTTTACGTCTCTGCGTCATTTACGGTAAAACAGCTCTCTGACGCGCTTGTTCTTATTTTCCTGGTCTCTCCGTGCAGCATATTGCAACGTTTTGTAGCACTTGGTTAATTTACAGAGTTTGTTCAAATAGATTATCGAGATAATGGCTGCAATCATCAGGAGGATAATCAACACAACGAAAGCTCCTGCAGCTATCGGCCCATACAGGTGAGACGGTCAGTTATGTAGTCAAGTTATGCAGTTACAGCTGATTTCGACGTCATCAAAATAACATTTAGAGTTAGAGTAGACCGTGTAATGCTTAGAGTTACTAGGATGATTATTGATATTCTTGTCACTTAGAACATATTTACATTGTGTTTCATTACAGTGGGGTGTGCACCGTTTTGTCCAATAGTTGTGGTCGTGGTTGTGGTTTCACTGTAAATGGAGAGAGGTGCATTAAGGGGCAAAGTGCAGGTTTTTGGTTTGCACTTTAAACTCGTATTATTTTTGACAGGAGAAATGTGCTAATTCTTTTGTATTCGAGGTTTTCTGGGCACAATTTCTTTCTTGAAAAATGTGAATGACCATGAGCAAAATGACCAAAGTTGATAAGTTGTTGTACTCTTTGACCACTGGTTGGCAGTAGATCATTAATTTCCCCCCAATGTGTTATGTATTTTGTATTATAAATACAAAATACATAACTACATTATACAAATATATATCTTCGGCTAGCTGAATCATTTTCATCTTTTAAATCTTAAAACCTGTTTAGATTTATAAACCCTTATAGACTTGCTTTTATGTAATGGTTTCTTTTTTATTTTGCCCACTTTTTGTTTCTATAGCTTTTATAGTCTCTTTTTATTTTTAATTTCTATTTTTAACCACTTTTGAATATGTTTCCTATTTTTAACTCCTCCTCATGTTTTTTTCTATTCTTGTTTCTATGCCATCCTGGGAAGCACTTTGTAAACTCCGCTTATAAGCGCTATATAAAGTTTATTATTATTATTATTATCTTAAACTCCTTGTCAAAGGAGCAATTAAATGCTGCAAAAATCTTCCCCAACTCCATATCCCTCAGCCCTCTTTCTGTATCAGTAAAGAAAACTACTAAGACAAGTCGACTTCTCCCTCTATTTAAAATAATCCATCCTCGATGATGCTGTGTTCCCATGTTTGTGTCTCTCCCAGCCAAGCAGTCATGGTGGATCGGACTATGTACATCTCAGGACAGCTGGGGATGGACCCTGCCAATGGACAACTGGTGGAAGGGGGTGTTCAGGCGCAGACCAAACAGGTGACCCTAAAGAAACCCCCCTCCTGTGACTCTAACTAAGAAATTAGTAGTAGAATGGTTTAAAATGAAACCAGGGGAAGTGCACTTACTAAAACATAGGAGACTGTCCTAGATGCTATTAGTTGTTGATGATCAAGTCACTTCCTGCAATGGCAAGTTGAATGTAGCTGTTTGATAGCAGGGCTGGATTCAATTTCAATTCAGTTCATTCTACCAGGAAGTGAAGCTTCTTCAGTTCAAGTTTATCATATCCATCCCAATGAAGACAATACTAAGAGATGAAAATGAATGTGTCATCATAACTGCAGTTTATATTTTTCCATTTTTTATTGTTTATATGGAATGTGAATTGACCTCAGTCCTCATTGATCGAGCTTCATCTGATCTTCTGTTTCTGTTAACTCAGTGCAAATTAAAAAATGACAAAGGAACAGATAAAACATAACCTTATGTAAAGAAACTCTTCTAAAATCTCACAGGCTCTTGTGAATATGGGTGAAATCCTTAAAGCTGCAGGGTGCAGTTATGAGAATGGTGAGAAGCACTATCTGAAAATGAATGAGTTTGGTTTGACTGGTTTGACTAAATTCAGGTGATGGCCGTTGCCTTTAGGCTTGAAGACGCATTTTTTTGTTGTTGTTTCCTGCAGTCGTCAAAACCACAGTGCTCTTGGCCGACATGAATGACTTCACCAAAGTCAACGACGTTTACAAGCAGTGTAAGTACAGCGGTTTTATTGATCTCATAATCAAGCGTTCATGATAGGCCTGTCATCACATGTATCTTGCAATCTGAATGTTGTCCATTGGGTGTCAGCACAGTCCAGAGAACCTGCATTTAACATGGTAGATACTGGTAGTTGCACAGGTGACCTTTCACTTGTTTCACTTGTATATGCATAAAAGCTGCATCTACCTTGTCTTATGTCAGCTGTACCTTTACTGATATTGCTTATAGAAAATGCAATTGCAGGATACATCCTCCATTCAGATAATTCCCATACTTGAATTTGGCAATTTTTAACAGCACTCTTAATACATGTAAGTGGTCCGGACCAAGTGCAGGGCTAGTATGGTAAGAAGTATGAGAGAATTTGTTCAGAAAGACAACCATTGACTTTGACAATATCCTGGTGCAGAGACCCCCGTTGAAGTGCTAAGTCACTAAGTAGGGTGAAACCTGAGCTGCTACCAAAGGATTGAGCCTTCAACTAGATAGGAGGCAACAAGCCACATCTGATATCTAATGGGCCCCATGCAGAGAAAGGGCTGCTGGTGTAGCCATAGAAATCCTATAACTCTCTAATTAGAGAGTCCTCATAGGAGCCCATAAGCAATGAATATGGACAGGATGTGGTATTAACCATTGTACACCGAGGTTGTTGTAATTTTGTTTTAATTTCTATTTTATTTTCATTTTCTCTTCTCTAAGTTTTAGTTAGTTTTAGTTTAATTTAGTTTTTAGTGGTTTCATTTTTTAAATGGCAGCTTGTGTGGAATGTTTTTACAGTACATCCTATTTTTTTAAAGTGGTAATCTGCAAGTTTATCCGTTTTTTTTGTTGTTGTTTTTTTGTTGACATCTTTGGTGCTCAGCCTCATTGCTGTGGTGTTTCTGCACTTCCCAGAGATCACCTGTCAATCAAACAGTGTGTCCAGTACTGTCACGGTCTTTCTTCTTGGATTTTCTGTTGATGGAGTTTGAGTTTCTGTAGGTGGCGCTCTTTTCTGTTCAGCCACGGTGGCTATCGCTGCTCATGCTAACTACCCAGTTCTTCTTCTGTCTTTAGAACAGCAAATTCATGAACTAAAAACAGACATTTCTTTATAGAAAAATGTTGCAGATTATTACTTTAAGGTGCATCATATCCATCATGTTGGAGGTGGATGACACTGACTGGTTACATTGGCCCCATGTATCGGTCGAACCACAACACACCTTTCTTTATCACACGCTATTCCATCAATGTCCAAAATGTGGTTTATCACTGACAGGGTGATTTATAGTATTGTGTGCGTGTGTGTGTGTGTGTGTGTGTG